>VDFB02345692.1:0-24123 GCA_007258455.2 Sequoia sempervirens | reverse complement strand
TTCTTGCATGTTCATTTTTTTCTTCATTTGATAAACCCCTTTTGATTTAGAGAGATTATTCCATAGTTAACCCATCTTCTATTTTAAATTTTCTCACACATGTTTCATAAGAATAGAACCTGGGTAACCTAGGTAACTCACACAAGGTAACCCATCTCACATTGCACTGCATTTTCATGTTCTTCCTGAGAATCAAAACAGGGCCTCGAGAATTGGACTTGGAACGACTTCCAGAAAGTGAAACCCACCTTACCACTAAACCACATTGCTCAATTTATTACACCCCTAGAAAATACCTTTGTACTAGGCAAAATAAATTGGATTATACAATATAAAAGAGAACAATTCAAAAAAAAGACCTAGGATACATTTGACAAAAAATCTTCCCACATAATTCTGGCAACAAACTCTTCATTTTCATTTTTGTCGGGAGCTAGTTGTCTTAAAGGCAATACTTGATGAATTTTAACTATGTTACATCACTCTACATGACATTCCTCACTCAGATTTCCTTATTGAAATCGAAAAAGTGGTATGCTCTCTTCACGAGGACGTGGCTGAAGAAATCTGCCAAGATTGTGCGGTCACCCTAAGACACACCAAAGCTCCCAAGTGTAACATACCCAAAGCTGAGATTCGTGCTCTCAAAATTTTTCTTAGCCATAATGACCTCCATATCGTCAAAGCTAACAAAGGCAATGCGGTGAAAGACACAAAGTTAAAAAAAAGGTTAAAATTTTGAAAAAATGAAGAGAATTTTAAAGATGAAAACTTGGCAAGGACAACAACCCCAAAAAAGGTCAAAAAAGAAGGTGAGGAATGGCACTAAAAACATAGAGAGGTAGAGGTATCAAGGGGTAGGAGCGCAAAGGAATTTTTGGTGGGTAAGTAAGGGTTGCCAAGAGAAACTGAGATTCCAGTTGACATCACGATTTAGGTTGGAGGGGTGATGGTTTATTTCAATGGCCTCTTTGAGTTTTCTCTTAAAGAAATTTTCCTCCTTGATGAGGATTTGAGTATATTCTAAGGGGATGTGGTGCTTAGTTATAGAAGAATGCTCTGCTAGGGCTGACTTTTGGATCCATGCATGTCTTATATTAGCATAGAGCTCCTTGATCCTAGTGCCAATCGATCAGCCCATTTCACCAATGTATAGTGTTCCATAAGAGCATGTGACTTCGTAGGTCTAGCACAATTGAGAAGGTGAAGGGGGTCTTTAGGAGAGGGGATGTGGTGCTTGAGGGTACGAATGGGTTTGAAGGTGCAACACAATCCCCTTTTTTTAAGAATCTTGGAAATCTTGTAGGAGAGGCCCTCAATGAAGGGGAGAGTGGCAATAGGATGATCAACGGGGAAAGGCTCTTTTGGTTGCGGAAAATAATTAGATCTTGCTTGCTTGATAGCTTTAAGGATACCTTTTCTTTTATACCCATTTAATTTGAAGACATGAGTGAGGTGTGCAATCTCATGTTCAATGTTATCATTATCACAAATCCTGAAGGCTCTGGTGATCAAAGTTTTGAGGATGCCCATTTTTTGGGCACGATGATGATGGGAAGAGACGTGAAGGTAGAGATCTGTATGCGTTGCTTTGTGAAAGACCCGACGGGCCAATGAACCATCAGGATTTCTAGTAAGCAAGATATCAAGGAAGGGGAGTTGATTGGACCTACTTCAAGCTCTTTAGTGAAGGAGATGTAATGAACTATGTTGTTTAGGTGGGAGTGAAACTCCTCCAATTTTTCAAGACCATGTGGCCAAAAAATGTTGGTGTCATCCACATATCGCTTCCACCACTTGGGTTTAAGGGGGAAGAAATTGAGAGCAATGTCTTCAAAATGCTCCATGTAAATGTTGGCTGCAACCGAGGACAAGGGAGATCTCATTGCAACCCCATCTACTTTCTCATAAACAATTCCTTGAAAAGAGAAGAATGTGGATCTTAGGCATAACTCCACTAAGGAGGCAATTTCAGTATTGGTCTTACATTTAATTAATTCAATAGAGTCAAGGATTGGAACCTTGGTGAAGAGAGATACCACATCAAATTTGACCAAAAGGTCATTGTCGTCTAACTTTTTATCTTTGATGAACTCCAACAAAATGGTTTGAATTCTTAATATAAGAATTTCAACGACCAATAAGGGGGACAAGAAGCTTGACAAGGTAAAAGGCTAGTTAGTAGGTTGGGGCACCAATGGTGTCAACAATGGACCTAAGGGGATCTTAGCTTTGGGTATGTTACACTTGGGCTTTGGCGTGTCTCATGTGCTGTCACAATAGTGGTTTACAATTCCTGAGATGAACGAATTTTAGCTGAAATCACATATTTTTAGAAAATATAATGATTTAAGCCTTAAAAAATTTTATTTTAAGGATTCCAATTGAATATGGTTAAATCAAATCACCTTAGATCAAACCCCCTTGGATAGAACCTCGCTAGTTTTAAACCATACCTATAAATTTGTCTCCTTTACACCTATCAAATTGCTGATAAAAAATCACTTTTAATTTAGCTTTTGGGGGATCCAACGGATTCATTTAAAATTTATTTGAAATGATTATGGTATTCCTCAGAACAAGCTATCCAATGAATATAATTTTAATATGTTTTGCTTTTGTTATGTATTTGTTTTTTTAAGTTTTATTAAACATAGGTTTTCATCGAAAATGAATTTCTTTGTTCTTCATGTGGAAAAATAGAAGATTATCAAAAAAATTAAAAATATAAGTGTACCTGATATTGAAGTCCTTGATCCAACAAAAAATTAAATTAAATTTTGACATATACAAAAAGTTACGTTGCTATATACCGCTACTGTGGTTTGAATTGTAATTGCTTGACTTTGAAACTTGATTAAGGGGAAAAATATTCAATAAAATCATCTAACCAAGTGAAGCACTAGATATTAGAGTTACAAATCTAAATTTGAGAATTAGAATTTTATCCTTTCATGGAAAAAGTTATATGCATTATACAATGTGCTGCTACTTTAAAATGTTGTTTCTCTCTCGAAAAATCAATTTTCGTGGGAGATGGAAAGAAGTGCAATTTGATTCCAAAATTGAAAAATATTTTAGAATCTACAAACAAAATTTGATGAGACTTTTTGCACCATCTTCAAAATCTCCTCGCGTTTAGTCATTATAGGTGCCCGCTAACGTGAAGATTTAGTTAAAAATAATAATTTCAAAGTGTCCGGGCTGGGCTTTTTCGCACCAGAACCACTATTATGGGATCAGTAATAATTTCTTCAGCCATGTCCTTGAGAAGAGAGCGGGCCACTTTTTTTATTTCAATAAGGAAATCTAAGTGAAGAATGGTATGTAGAGTGATAGCATAGTTCAGGCCTTTTCTTAAAAAAAATGAAAGTCAAAGGGTCAAGCTGTGCATACGAAAGGTTAACGAATAGTTTGTTTTCCCAGTCTTGGATGCAAAGGTTGGTTGGATGGGATGAAGAAGGCAGGAAAATTGATGTATCAGGAACCTGTGGCAAAGAGAGGTTGAGATCCCTAGGTGGATTCAGAATCAGTTCACACGAGTGAGAAGACTCCTCCAAGATGTGTGAAAAAGATGCCAAGCCAGAAGAGGTGCTCAAAATGGCAAGGGGATTAGGAACAGTTTCAACTCGAGGTGAGAATATGTGACCATTAGAATAAATTGATTGATTGATTTAGATGTTTTTTTTTTAAAAGAGGGGTAAAAACTTTATTGAAACTCAGAAAAAAGATTACAAGCAAATCTCATAACAATAGCTCTGAGAGAAAAGCATAAGAACAATAGAAGAGCAAGAGCATCGGTCAACCAACTCCACAACCATCCATATCCTCGGTCAAGATCCTCCTCAGATCCAAACAATAATCCTGGGGAAGATGTCTCCATTCCTCAACCCTCCAAACATCAACATGATCTGAAGCCCACTTCGCCAAACAATCAGCAGCCCTATTCCACTCACGTGGAATGTGGACAAAGGACACCATATCCATCCTAGAACTAATTTGCAAAATTTGTTGAACAACTAGAGCCAACTGCCAATTAACATCCTTCACCTTACGTTCAATCAACAAATTCACAATAACCTGAGAGTCAGATTCACAAATAACCTTACGCCAACCTAGAGCATAAGCATGCTCTAGAGCATAGACAATCGCCAATCCCTCCATAAAATTATTAGCCTGCCAACCTTTATAAATAGAAAAGAAGAACACAACTTCACCTAAACAGTCTCTACCCACGCCGCCAATCCCAGCAGGTCCAGGATTACCATGGGAAGAGCCATCTGTGTTAATCTTCAAGATATCCTCAGGAGGAGGCATCCATCTACCCATCCTTTGAACTTTCTTTTTCGCACTTCTACCCCTTCTGACACAAGCAGAGGTAGGAGACAAACCTTGAAAACCCATTCTGTCAATAATTTCAGCATCCCCTCTATCAAGTGGGAACATCACCTCACATTTAGCTTCCACAGTCTCCTGGATCATTCCCAAAATTCTATACCAAACTTGTTGGATACCTAACCTTTCCCCTCGAAAAATCCTACGATTTCGCTCTAGCCAAATCTGCCAGAGAATAAAGGTAGGTCCAATGCACCAAACAATCTGAAGAAAAGGAGTCAAAGTAGGGGGCTTACCCAGACTTCTCCAGAATTCCACCAAGGATGAAGCATGAACACAAGGGTGTTTCCAAACACCCCACCAAAGGTGCCAGAGCTGCAAGGAGAAAGAACATCTGAAGAACAAATGTGAAGAGTCCTCCTCAGCGCACCACACAAAGCAATTACATTTTGGCCAAGAGAACTTATTCCACACATACTTCCACCAATGGACCTCTTCTCCATTCAATCTGTGAGCCATCAATTCCTGATATCCACTAGCCACAGAAAAAATGCCTTTAGGATTTGGGCGCCAAGCAAGAACATCCTTGTCCTTGAGGGAACTACAGTGTCTAACTGATAAAATAGTATGAAGCTCAGCACAATCTTCCTCCAAACCTACCATCGGCCACTCACACGGGGACTTCTAGCTAGCAACCTCCAGCTGACCACAAGGGTGAAAAGATTTAAAATCACTCACCCTTGACCAACCAGCCTCCAAGAAGCGCTGACAGAGAGCCAATAAATTAGGAAACTGAGAGATAATGGGAGGAAAACCATCCCAAGAGTCAGACCAAAAGAGAGCATCTGTTCCCTTCTTACATATCCAAAATAATCCCTCCTTAATCAAAGTAGCCCCTTTCTTGAGAGTCCCCCAAATCACTGATCCACTTCCCACCAGAGGATAACGGGGAACCTCATCCTTTGGGATCCCAGGAAGATACTTAAGAAGTAGAATTTTAGCCCATAGTTGATCTTGCTCCACACACCATCTCCAATAAAGTTTTGCAGCCAATGCCATCCCAGATAAAGACGAATGCCTCAAACCCAGACCACCCAACTGTTTAGGGGAGCACACAATATCCCATCTGACCAGGCTCCATTTAGAAGAAGACAAGTTTCTAGCCCATAAAAACTGCCTTGCCAAGGAATCCAATTCCTTAACAAAGCCCATCGGAGCCACCTGAAGCATACATCTATACAAGGGAAGAGCCTGAACCACAAATTTAAGCAACTGAACACGCCCAGCAAAGGAAAGCCATCTATGAGTCCAATGATTAACCTTCACTCAAAATTTGTCTAGAATATACTACCAAGAATCTCTAGGGAGCTTACCAGAAGAGATTGGAATACCCAGATAAGTCAAAGGAAGAGAGCCTATCTGAAACCTCATAATAAGAGCAATTCTCTGTTGAATAGGTCCAGGTGTATTAAAAAAGAAGATGGAGGACTTATCTTCATTAATTAATTGACCAGAAGCAGTGAGATAAACATCCAAAGCCTTACGCAGATTAGTAGCCTCCCTGATAGTAGCCATACCCATCAGGGCAGTATCATCCACAAATTGAAGGTGTGACTGAGGAGGCAACTCATTGCCCCACCTCCACCCCTGGATAACCCCCGACTCAATATTACTTTTCAACAATCTCCCCAACCCTTCAGCAAAAAGAAGAAAGAGATAAGGGGAAAGAGGGTCTCCTTGCCGAAGACCACGAGAAGCTCCAAAAAGCTCAGTGTGCTCCCCATTGATTAAAACAAAGAAGGAGGTAGAAGTTACACAACTCATAACCCACTGAATCTAGTCCTCAGCAAATCCAAAGGCCCCAAGAATATTCCGAAGAAAGGACCACCGAACTCTATCATAAGCCTTAGCCATATCAAGCTTGATAAACATTGCCTTAGCTTTTGACGTAGCCATAGAGTGGATAGTCTCCGTAGCAATAACAACTCCATCCAGAATTTTCCGGTCAGCCACAAAGCCACCTTGCTCCTCAGAGATAAGACATTTAAGCCATTTCTTCAACCTTTCAGCAATCACCTTAGAGATAATCTTGTAAATCACATTACAAAGGGCAATGGGATGAAATTGGCTTAACCGATCTGCCCCATCACGTTTTGGGATGAGGGCAAGAAAAGTGGAGTTCAGTGCCCGAAGCATTTCTTTATTCCTCTGAGATTCCTGGACCACCTCTAATAAATCAACCTTAATAATATCCCAAAATTCTTGAAAGAATTCAATTGGAAACCTCGTCAGGACCCAGAGCTTTCCCTTTCTTCATATGGAAAACAATCTCCTCCAACTCCTCCAGAGAAACATAATGCATAAGATTATCATTCATTTCTCTAGTAACAAGTTGGGGGATGCAAGAAAGAACCTGAGCTTCCTCAATAGAACCCTCTTGAGTGTCCTCCCTAAAAAGAGAAGTAAAATACTGCATTGCCTCTCTAGATATCTCCTGTAAGGAGGAAATCTATTCTCCCCTATCATTCACAAGCATAGGAATAGAATTACCATGCCTCCTCACCTTCACCAAATTGAAGAAGAAGGTTGTGTTTTTATCCCCCTCTTGAAGCCACTCCACACAAGCTTTCTGTTTCCAGTAAATTTCTTCACGCATTTCACATTCTTCCAGGAATTTTAAGGCCATAGCCTCTTCCTGAAGTAAGGCTTCTGACAAACCATTCTCCCTAATTTCCCTGGTTACATTATCTAACTTAGATTGAGCAAGAGCTTTGTCATGAAAAATGTTCCCAAAACAATGGCGATTCCAATACTTAAGCTGATATTTAACATATTGCAATAGCTTGGCAAAAGTATACATAGTTGTGCCATAGGCGGGTCTACCAATCCTCCACCAATGAGCAACATAGTCCTATAAAGAGGAATCATGCAACCACATAAGTTGGAACTTGAAAGAAGGAGATCGGGCCACTCGAGCGGAGGACACCACTAACTTAATAGGCCAGCGATCTGAACCCCGCCAATCCAGAATCTCTGAACAAGTAGACCAACCACCACCAACCCAAAAATAAGAAACCAGAAAGCGATCAAGTCTTTCTGCAATGCACTTCTCCCCAATTCTCTGATTGTTCCAGGTAAACTGTCCATTTCTAGGCTTGATATCCACCAAGTTCAAAGCCGATATGTTATCACGAAGCAAAAAAGTAGAAGGTTCCAATCTTGCTATACCACCCTGTTTCTCAGCCAACTCAATAATGGCGTTGAAATCTCCCACCATAATCCAAGGGTGATAAGGCACCATACTTCGGATAAACCTTAAATGGGACCATAAATATTGCTTACCCAGAAAGTCAGTAGAAGCATAAATGTTGGAGAGGAGAATAGTTTCCCCAGTCTCAATGCTTGTAGCGATCAAAGACATAGAGGATTTAGAAGACATCCACCAGAGAGGGTGAATCCTCAAAGGATTCCAGAGGCAGGCCACACCCCCAGTAGTACCATGAGCACCAATACACTGGCAATCACCTCTACTCCACAACTTAGATGAAAGACTAGTCATGCTTTCAACAGATAACTTCGTCTCTTGTAAAAAAGAAAATCAGGAGAATGAATTTGCACCAAGTCACGAACAGCTTTTTGTCTAGGGCCATTGTTCAAGCCCCGTACATTCCAAGAGAGAATAATCATTTTGGAGGATTAGAAAAGTGGGAGTCAAGAGTTTTGACAGAACCTGACTCCACTAAAGTCTCCCCCATCATCTTGATTTTCTCAAAATCTTTCTTTCTTCTAGTCTTGGAAGGCTTCTCAATAGTCCCTTTCTTCAAGTCTTTCTGAAGAATACCCAATGCAAGAGAAGCCTTGCTTCCTTTTGCTACATTAGGAACAATTTTCAAAGGAGGACTAGTTGTTTCTCCCACCATCAATGGTGCAATAACCATAGACTCAGGATCCCTAGATGTCCCCAAACTCTGAACTGAATCCGTTTGCAAGGCCCCCTCTATCTGTGGCATCTGAATGTCCTCTGTGGCAATGTCTTCTTGAACCTCCTCCATAACCCTCTGGTCCATTCCAAACATACCAGGGTTCACCTCCTGCAGACTGAGATCATCCAAAACCTCAAACCGATTAAAGGTATCTCCCTCCTATCTTTCCTTAAATGTTCTCTTCTGACCTGGATTCTTATTGCGAGCTTTAGCTAGAATAAAACCCTCAGCATCTGCAACCTCACTAGACATAGGCGCTTTTCCTTTGTCACCCCTCGGAGGGTTACGAGGGGGTTGAGATGACTGAGTCTCAGATGGCTTAGATCTTGGGCATCTTCTCTGAAGATGGCCATATTCATGGCAAAGACGACAACGGAATGGCAATGTTTCATAGTCTAATTGTTGAACCCAAGAATATGAACCCGCCCGAATTTATAAGGAATCAGGAAGAGGGTTACTTAAATCTAATTCAACACAAATGCGAGCAAAATTCATTACCTTTCTTTCCCTCGTTTGTTGAGAGGCACCCACAGGTTTACCCAATA
This sequence comes from Sequoia sempervirens, assembly GCA_007258455.2. Lineage (NCBI taxonomy): Eukaryota > Viridiplantae > Streptophyta > Pinopsida > Cupressales > Cupressaceae > Sequoia > Sequoia sempervirens. Next base: position 15,260 of record VDFB02345692.1, on the reverse strand, counting down.
GCGCAGCCACATTGTGCAAGATATCATTATGCCAGCACTCAATAGGAAATCTGGGGAGACGCACCCAAACAGGAACACGATTTGGTAGTTCCTCTGAAGGATTGAAGCCCGCATGCCAAGGTTTCATAAAAAGATCAACCTGATTGTGGAAGTAAGGTCCACCCTCAAAAACTTTGTTCCGATCTGCCATGCAATTGAAAACCACCATGAAGTAGTTGTTAGCCAACAACATAATGTCCATTTCCCCCTCAGGAGACCAAGTCCGCTGCGACCATGACTCCAAAAATTGAAGTGAAACCCTCATTCCCATGAATTTGCAAAGCAAGGCATGCTTCGAAAAATATTCAATGTCCTCAGCAATGGATTCTGGCTGAATCACCAAAACGGGTCTCTCCTTAGAGTGTTCCAGGCAACCATTCACCTTTGGAATTCGAGATCCTCCTGTAGGCACAAAACCTCCATCTCCAACATCATTGGAAAATAAACTATTATCAAACATTCTTGTCTTTTGGTTTGGGGAATAAACCCCAATAGCAGCACAAAAGTTCAAAGAGGATTTTTCCCTAGAAGTCTCGCCTAGAGCCATAACCATAGGCGAAAGCACACTCTACGGAAACCAAAGAAGAAGAAAACCAACAAAAGAAAAGTTGAAACTGCAAACACTACGAGACAAAAAGCCGGCCCCAACCCCGTCCGACAGCCACAAACCACAACCCGAATACCTGACAAAGCCCAACCCCCCACCCAACTCGAAAGCAGGAAGCAAATAAGCCCAAGATCGAGCGCATGCAAGAATGAAAGGCCCCTCATGCAGGCCATAGCCTGCTCAGACCAACGCTCTCCATCCACTCTGTCGACATCGTTCGTGGAACTAGTTTAGTTCCTAATTGATTTAGATGTATTATTAGCTTAAGTTTTTATAGAATTTATAGGAATTAATTTTTAACTTTTTATTTTCTCTAATTAATTAATTCACTTAGCAAACCAATAAATTTAGATAGATTTTAATTAATGAAGATTTTTAGTAGAAATAAAATTGACTTTATTAATTAAATGTACTTAAATTAATTTAAGAATCTACTTAAAATTTTGACTTTATTAATTAAATGTACTTAAATTAATTTAAGAATCTACTTAATATATTTGTTGTTCTTTCTCTATATTTTTCAATTTTCAATTTTTTATTTTATATATCTTTTAATTTAGAGGTTTAGAAAAGTAATTAATATAGAAATAAAGGAGTTAAAAGTAATAGCATAATTTTTTTTTAAATTCTAAAATTTTGTTTTATTTTCTTAGCTTTTTTAGCTTTTTCCACCCCTCTTGGTTTTTGTTCCCTTTCTCCCCCACCTCCTCCTCCTTTTGTCCTGCTAACAATTTCACAATTCTCTTCTCTTGTCTTGCTCTCCTCATGATGGATCCAAAAGTTTCTCTTGCTCTAACATTATGGATTGTAGAAATCAGATGTCTATAATATAAATATAAATAAATAAAATAAATATAAATATGATAAATAATATAATATAATATAATAGTGATAATACAAATAATATAAATAAATAATAAATGTAAATGTAAATGTAAATTGTCGGTATTGGCATGGTATGTTGGTTTAAAGGTGGCATTGTTGTTCTTGCCACCATGGTTCAAACCCCGTTGGGGTGGTATTGTTGAATGGTTGTATTCCGGTTCATAGCTCCGATTCAAAAGCGTTTACCCTTTGAATAAAAAAAAATAAAATGTAAATGATTAATTCTTTTGACTTTCATAGCTTCTATGATTAGTTGTGAGCATTTTTATCAATGTTTTGTAAAATCTTAATAATTTTGATGTGAATCATTGATAAATAATGCTCATGTAGTCAAATAAATATATGATAACCCTAACATGCATCTAGATGATTACCATATGAATAAATTAATATATTAAATACTACCAAGTAAACAAATCAACAAAAACATGTACAAAGTTGATTGAGATAGATTAATAAGAGTGAGTCAACAAAAATTATATTAAATTCAAATTTAAAAAATTCAAGTTTCAAATCTATAATTCTAAAAATAACTTTGGTCAAATTCCAACTTACATATTTGATCTATAATACTTTTTAAAGAAGTGCCCTAGTGACAAGTATTTACCTTTTAATATATAATATTAATTATTAATATATTTATATAATGATATTTATTATTATTATATACTAAAATGTCCAACATTCCATGGAGTCTATGCACGACACTCTCTCGGAGTTCTCTCATGTCTCCGTCTTAATTTTTGCTTATGACACTTGTACAATTTAAATATTGTTTCTATCTGTCCATGGATAATTACATTAAACATTTTAAATGACAAAAAAATTATAATATTGTTTCTCTCATCTTTTTATCTTAAAATTTGATTAGTTTTCTTAAGATTTTTGCAATAATACAATTTTTTTTAATTGACTTTTAATTATTTCTACTTTAAATTTTCAAAATGTTAAAATAGAAATTTTTATATTTTTTATTTGAATTAGTTTTTAAAATCTTAGTATAAATTAAATAATTATATTTTTTTAATTTATTTTTAATTTTCTTTAAATCTAGATTATTTTCAGTGCATTTATTTTTATTTTTTCAATAAATCATTGATACCATGTAGCAATCCCACAATTCACCATGGGATTTGAACCTTAAACAACCCAACTACTACCCTTGCAACTTAACCATTGCACTGCAAGGTCAACCCCTTCATTGCATTTAATTTTACGTTTTAAGTTAAATATGTAAATTTAATTTACTTGTGTAAAAATAATTAGTATTAATAATTATAAAAGATATCATATGATATTAAATATAATTGTAATAATATTAATTATTTATTAATATTATTAAATGATAATTTAAATATATAAAATATAAGAACAAAATAGGTTTAAATATTCACATTTAAATAATAGTTTAAATTATTATTTTTATAGTTAAATAGCTGCTAAGGGGTAGCACCCTGTATTAATCAAAAAACTTGTACAATACTTTGTGTCTTCATTCAGATTCATCCCCTATACCATCCCGATACATTCATAACCTGCTTCAAATTTACAGAGATCATTTCTACCCCTGCCCATAGATTCCCTTCCAAAAAACTACATTTGCATATTGGCCATTACATACCAAACAAACCAAGGACCAACTACAGAGCACATACTAATTGACCCATAACATATATTTTGATTAAAAAAGGAGACTTCACAAACTATCCTAAGTTTCATTCACCATCATTGCTGGCCTCTTGCATTTTCTTAGCCTCAAGCACATCCGCAACCACAGGGTAGTCCACTCTACACGCTTAGTGAGCACGGTGCTTGGCTTTTTCCTCCATGTCTCAAAAATCATTTTCTATCCATTCTTCTCCAAGCCCCAACTCTCAGTCCTCATTGTTCGTTGCCCACACCTTCCCCTTCAGCCCTTCAGCCCTCACATATTCTTGCACCTACCCCTCGATTGGGTTCTTAGCAATACCAACCACACACATCAAGAAAGTGATACTTCGGTCAATTTCTCCCCAACGCTTCTCTAGCTCATTCAGCTTTAATGTGCACACCACTGGAAACTTCCTCACCTATGCCTCATTCCCCAGCGACGTAGTAATTCTACGACATAGAGATGAGCAAGTTTCCATCCACATTGTCTAGGGCTTCATCAATCTCACCCAACATCGAGTGTTGGAAAACCATCTGGCATAGCTTCTTGCTTTTGGCTTTGGAGACTCCCATGTGGAGCAACATCGCAATGTTGTTGGCATTAACCCTAAATATCTATTGAGACAGGAGGAAGTCTCACCCTAGAATTCTTTTGATTTCCCAAAGTACCAATGGATATGACAGCACCACAATTCCCTTCAAGCGTTTATTTTCTATTTCGCCATGAAACGCTTGTTGTTGCTTGGTGATATTAAAAAATATTGGTGTATCCATTGCACTCAGCTGAAAAAAGTGTTAAGAGCTAGCAAAATTTGATCACACCACTGTGACCCTCACCTATTTCAATAGGCTTACCCTACGTCATTATGATGGTTGCCTCATGTGGTGTATCGCTCGACGCTCCTCAATAGATCTTCAAGATGCTAGGAAAAATTTGGCCACATCTAACACCACTCATCTGTAAACAGCCATGCCAAGTTATAATCACCAAATTCATAAGCCCCTCTTTTCCAAATCTTGCAGTCATACTCGGAGCATAAGTTGTCATGTGCCTTTGTGCCTGATGTCTGCCTTCTATTTAAGATCATTGTCATGTCACTTACGTACGATGCCAACTTGGCTACTATCTTAATCTTGAGCCCTTTATGTCGCCGCCTTGGCCAACCCATCAACCACATCATTTCCTTCTTAATACATGTGGCTAACTCGAAATGCTTCAAACTTTATCAACTCTTTGATGGGTCGAAGCCAATGATTGATCTTCTAGTTTGATGTGTTGTTGAGTCGGATGGTGTTTATTGTGATGAGGGAGTCCCCTTCCAAGTGTATGTGTTTAGCACCTATCTCCAAACCCAATTGCAGTCCAATCAATGTTGCTTTGAACTCCCCTTTGTTATTGGTGCACTCCCCTGGATAGATGGATTTATCAGTGAGAATTATACTTTGTTTATCATGTGCAACAAACCTAGCTCCACTTGATCCAAGATTACCTTTGAAGGCCCCATCAAAGTTTATTTTAATCCACCCATCCTCCGGATTCATCCATTTAACCTCCAATCTACTCCTTCAGATGTCGACCATATGAGTGACACGACTCTTTTAATACATGTGTGGAGTCTCTGTTTTGGATTTACTAGTAGCTTACCAGGTCATTAGTGAGGACCATGGGATCCCTCTTGACCATGTACAGGTCTTTATTAGAAAGTGATATCCTAGTACACATACAAGCCACGATGTGGCAACTTCACAAGATATTCCACAACGGCTTATATGACCCATGTTCTAGATCACGCTGAGCTTATTGGGGCACCTGATCTTGTCCATGGCACATATAGTCAACTTCTTTTTGGCACTGATACTGTACCAGCTACAAATCCCCCTATGATGTCTTTGCATTCTTGTGATATTAGTGGGATTGGTAGAGCCATTGAGGAGGCACGACAGGTACTTGAATAATATATATATATATTGTATTTTAAAACTTTATGTATGTATATATATATATATATATTAAAGTCTAGTTCTTTAACTCTTGATTGAAATCGTGTATTTGAAATTTTTTGAAGCAATATGGTGATTTTTCAAAGTTTGGAAATTCGGAGCATGATCAGGATCCCATGCATTATACAACTGAGGTACATTTAAATATTAATAATTTAAATTACTTGATGTAAGTTTGAACACATTGAACTTGTACATTGTAAGTTTTAGATAATTTTACATATATTTACACATACATGTATTAAAAATTAAATTACATGTGTACTTGAACTTGTGCAAGGCTTGGGACGAGGCACAGAGCAGGGATCGGGATAGCCTGGATCAGGATAGGGATCTAGACATCTTGGATCAAGAGATGGATCACGACGATCGAGATCAAGACATGGATCGAGGGAGAGATCGAGGCAGAGATCATATGGTTCTATTCATACTATATATCCCTCTATTTGAGTTGTTTTACATGTTTTACAATATTATGGTTTGAGATCAGATTATTATGATGGAGACACTTTTTATGATTTACATCACATTACATACATTTATGTTTTATGATATGCACTTGTTATGATTTATATCACATTCATATATTATTATGGTTTGAACAGGTTTGTTATACACATTATTATGGTTTGAACACTTGTTACATATATTTGCATCGTCCATTATTATAGTTTTATTTATTTAGCAAGTTTGTACCTTAATTTTTTCCCTTAAATATGTTATTGATCAAAATTAGAGTTACACAAATTAATTTTTTCTTTAAAGTCAATCTTGATTAATGTTGAAAACATTAGGTTTGATTAATTGTAAGCATTGAACCTTACAAATAAAAATGTTGGACTCTCTAATGGTTGCTCTTTGTAAATTTAAAAAGATGGATGTACAATTAATTATAGAAATGAATTTGTCTTTAAATAGGTCAAGAAATAGAAATAATTTGAATGTAAATATGTAAGTTCTAGGTCAATTCCTAAGAGATTCAATGTTATTTAAGTGGAACATAAAAATGCAATTGGAAATAGATGATAAGGAATTCTTAGCTAAATGCTCTTCTTAAAGTCAGTCTAGGTTAAATGTAAATTGCATATATGATGCTATATGAACTTATGAATTCCATATAATCTAATACACATGAATTTGATCAAGTGCATGCAAAGAATCCAAACTAGATGATGAGCTATAAGTGTCCAGTTGAATGTAAATCAAATCAAATCTATTCTTGAACTTAAGAATTCCATATAATCTAATTACACATTAATTTGATTGTGCATGCAAAGAAAGTAATCTAGATGATGAGTTGTAAGTGGAATTGGATGTAAATGAAATCAAATCTATTCTTCAAGTTAATAATTCCATGGAACATTTATGCAATTGGAAATAGATGATTTAAGTAATTTCTAGGAAAAATGAATTTTTGAAGTTGCAGTAGATGCTCTGTATTGGATATGATGCACTATAAGTAGAGTTGAACAAATGAAATGAAAGATTCTTGAAATTAAGAATTCCATGGAACATAATTTATACAAAATTGGAAATAGATGATAAATAGGAACTTCTGAATTAATGAAATCAAAGATTCAAGTGAGCTTAAGAATTTCATGTCCAACATAAAAATGCAATTGGAAAAGATGATTTAAAGGAATTTATCCAAAATGTGAACTTTTAAAAAGTCACTAGGTTTTGTAAATTGCATACATGATCTAGCCTATAAGTGGAGTAACTTGAACAAATGAAATCAAAGATTTGAAAGCGAACTTAAGAATTCCATGTCCAACATAAAAATTCAATTGGAATAGATGATTTAAAGGAATTAAAGACAAAATGTGAACTTTTTAAAAGTCACTAGGTTTTGTAGATTTATATATGATCTAGCATATAAGTGGATTTGAACAAATAAAATCAAAGATTTGAAAGTGAACTTAACAATTCCATATCCAACATAAAAATGCAATTAGAATAAATGATTTAAAGGAATTTAGGCAAAATGTGAACTTTTTAAAAGTCACTAGGTTTTGTAAATTGCATATATGATCTAGCATATAAGTGGAGTTGAACAAATGAAATCGAAGATTTGAAAGTGAACTTAACAATTCCATGTCAAACATAAAAATGCAACTGGAATAGATGATTTAAAGGAATTAAGGCAAAATTTGAACTTCTTAAAAGTCAAGTTAAGTTTTGTAAATTGCTTATATATGATAGATAGCATATAAGTGGAGTTGAACAAATGAAATTGAAGATTCAAGTGAACTTAAGAATTCCATGTCCAACATAAAAATGCAACTGGAAATAGATGATTTAAAGGAATTTAGGAAAAATGTTCAAACATTTTTAAAGTCACTAGGCTTTGTATCAAGCATATATATGATCTAGCATATTTAAGTGGAGTTTCAAACTATGAAAATTATGAAATCAAAGATTCTTGAACTAAATTAAGAATTTTTCATGGAACAAATTTAAATACAATTGGAAATAAATGACCAAGCCTTTGAAAAAAACCCATTCTAAATCATGTCACATGTCCAATCAATAAAGATATAGATAGATCTATAAAAAGTTTGAGTAATATATCCAGTCATACATGTACATACATCCAAAAAATAACTTAAAGTTCTTGGTACATATAATCTAGATCATCTCTATCTTTAATTATCTCTAAAATATGTTCATGATCTTCAATAGGCAACCTCCACTTTTGTTTGGCATGTCCTCTTTTAGGTAAAGTTTCTAGATTTATTTTTGTTGCTATAACTAAGTGACTATAATGTAGAACCTTTTTTCCTGACATATAATCAACAAATATATATAATACCATTTTTATCTATCTTTATTTGTTGATAATATGTGCCTTCAATAGTGACTAATTCAATGGGATAATCTTGTCCATCACCATCTATCATCGATTCCACCAATTAGCTTTTTGGTTGCATACATCTTAGTAGATAGTAATCTACACCTTCTGCATTGTTAGGATTCGCAACAATAGCGAAAATATCTCCTCTACACACACCATGTAAAATTTACAAAAGTTGTAAATATATTTTTAATATATAAAATATTTTATACAAACATACTTGAAACTTACATAGAATATATAAATCAATTTTAAGTTAATCAATTTACATACCTGTAACAACTAAATTAGATACATGTTCATAATCAGTTGAATTTAGAGGATCATAGACATTGACATTGTCATTTTCTTCAAAAGGAGGCATTGATATTAATTGTTTCATTTCCCATCGTGAAACATACCCATCTCTAATATTCTCACATTAAACAATATTTGCATTGTCCTCAATGCAATCAACACAAAAACATGTTTTTTCTCTCACGTTAATTGCATAAAGCCTGCTACCTCCCATTGCCATGATTTTCCATTAATTGTTTGACAATTATAAGGATTTGATCGATCAATATTTATAAATTACAAACATCCAAGTGATTAATTTAAGTGAATATATTATATACTTCAAATTTGAAAATTCAATTAAATCATGTACACACGTTGAAATTCAAATTTAACAAAGTTTGACTAGATGTACTTGTAACTTCCCAAAAATACCACATGTTGTATGTTGATTCGTGAGCAGAAAAATGAATTTTGCACCTTTTAACAATTTCATTTGCATTCTGTATGGCATTACCTACAAGTACACATGTTGGAAAAAAATTCACCTATTACTTTCTCAAGGTTTAAGAATTTAATTTAGTTTAAATATATATATATATTTTAAATATCTCTAGATTCCATATATATATGGTGAACTACCTGCGAGTTCAAGTTGATGAAGTGCATGCTTCACACATGCTCCTGCTCCATCATGCTCTCCTTTTCCATGTCCACTCTCATAAAATTTCCACAAAAATTTGGTGTTGCATCTAGCATGCTGATGGCTTAACCAAACAAAAGCTTTTGTAAACTTAAATTGTCCTATAAAGTTACAAATAATTACACTCAAACCAAATTAGCTTCAAAAAACTAGATATACATGTACATGTATGTATATATACGCATGTATACATGTGTACACAACATATTATATATAAGTAATTGAAGAATTTAAGTCTGAAAGTTAAATGTAAATAAATTTTAAATTTAAAAAAAACATAAATAAATTTTAAATTTTAAAAAAACAATGTACTTACCAGCACATCCATCAGACCATATCCAGTGTAGTTCAAAATTTATGCCATGTCATCTCAGGTCTTCAAAAAATATTCTAAAACAATAAGCTACATAGTTTCTATCATGACCTGTATCATCACTGATATAAAAGTGAACCTCTTTGATGATAATTCGATCATCTTTGCTAATTTGTATACCATCTACATGAAACTCAGCATGCCTATAGAAAAATTGCACAAAGATTGCAACTTGCTTTGAATAATAATATTGACTCTGAATCTCAATTTGAGTACTAAATGTATAGTTCTAAAAGAAATATACAATAGAGAGAATACAACCTAGTGGAAAGCAATTCTTTGAATCACGAAATTGTTTAGCTTTCCATCTTGCACCATGACAATGTTGGATATGTGGATATATGATATTATGAAATTTATTCATAAATTCATTGTAAGGCAATCCACTCTCTTTGAGAACAATGTTTTTAGCATCGACTCCTGAATTCATTAAGTATGTCTCATATTCAAATCTCTTCCAAATAACTTGCATTTCAATACTATCAACTTGTAAAAGATTCTTCAAATTTCCACAATCATTATATTTATTTTTTATACACTGAACATTGAATTCATTTGAATCTTCTAATTTTTCATATACAAGAGACTTCACAAATTGTGTTATGCTTCCAGGGATGGCTATATTTTGATCAATTACTGCCATGGCTCTCTTATATGATTGTAGGTGTAGATCAAATTCACATGATTTCGACAAAAAAAATTGTGTACCTTACTTATACGTACAAATGATGGTCATAGTGTCAAACATCCTTTGACAAATCTTCACATTTGAAAATTCTTACTTGAATGCTTCAAAAAGTTCACTTTGTGTTGTATCTATAAAATGTTTTGGATGAGAAATTTTTGTACCATCTTCACCTATTATTTATATAGTATCCCTTCTATTGGAAGAAACATGAGAGTGGTTGGTCCAATATTCAACCACCTGTTTCTTTACATCTTTTGAAATTCTATCTTTTCAAAGAACCCTACAAATATTTACCCAAAAAATTTCAATTTTTTCATCTATTTCATTTCTCTTTTCAATATACCATTGAATAGTTCTCCTAGAAACATTTAGTAATTTAGAAATTGCTTGAACTTGTCTTCTATGTCATAATTTCTTACTAGAAATTACAATCATCAATGCTCTACGTGCAACACTTGGATCACTAGCTCAACTCTTATTTTCAATACAATTTAATGCTTCTTGCAAGTTTTCAATAATTGTTTGTTTTAATGAAATTGATGCTATTATCAACCCCTAACAACTCCAAAATAGGGTTCATTTCTTTTCATCTAAATAAATTTGCAACTAACTGTGCTCTTCCAATTAGAGATTTTTCTTCAAAAAATCCATCCCATATTCTTTTAGAGTGTAATTTTACTATGCTTTCAAATAACATATCTTTAGATGAAATATTATTGAAAATCTGAGAATCCTCATCCATATTCGTTAGATGTTTCATACCATAGAAAAAATTTCTATTATTAGGTTCAATTTGTTCTTGTACCTGTACATCACCTCAAAGTCATCAATATTTTCCATGGGTTGTTCTTCAGTAGATGTTCCTTCACCCACTTTTCTCTTCTCTCTTTTTCGATCATACTTCATCGATCTATTCCTTGGATTCGCCATCACAAATTGCACTCAAATTCGAATTCACCTGCATACAAATGTACACACATTCTTTCAATGAATGTAGTTAATATTGCATAAATAGAACACTAAATATTGTTCATTTGTTTTAAAGCCAATGATGGTTTATGGTGTGGATGGAAGGAATGTTGGCAGTAACCTTATGACAAGGACTACTCATGGCACCCATTTTCATGTTTCTATTGGATAAAGTGTCCCCTAGTATCATGGAGGTATCACTAACATCATTTATTTTGCTGATTGGAGAATAGCCAAGACCTTGATGTCTAGGATTTACATAAAATTTTATTGGTTCTTAGATGCCTTGCTCATGTATACCTATTCCTCTTCCTTGATACTACATGCTTTGACATATTCTCTTTGTGATGGGGTATTTGTCATTTTGGAAGCAAGATGCAAACCCATCATTGTGGAAACTGTTGCTCAAAATATTCTCTTATGTGAGAAACCCTAATTTGATAAAAGTGGATGATCCCAGTTGATAGGATATTTTGGCTCCATTGATATGTGGGATAGCTTTCTGATTGATATCTTTGGTTTGATTTTGTGAAATATTAGATTCAAATAGTTTTTCAAAAGATATCAGTGCTTCCAAGTCGATGTAGAAACCTTCCTTATGGTCATGAACATAGAGTCATGTGAACTCGGCTATAGCTTGATCATTTGCAAATATGTCTATAGTAGAAGACTCTTATTCTATAGGAAGATCATCTATGTGTCCAAAGGCTCAAGAAGTGTCTCATTTTGGGAAATGGCGGTGTTTGGAGTTTGGATAGGATCAACTTCAAATATTTGATCATGGATGGTATAAACCTCGATGAGAGAATCATTGTGGACTTCATGTTCAAGGGTAGGATCTTGGTCAAAAATAGTTGTGTTTTAGATGGACTTAAGGATGGGGTCATGGGATGGAATACTTCAATCTTGACATGAAGGTGAAGCTATGATGTCATGCTTTGGACTTTCTTTTTGACATGTATCCTAAGGTGTAGGCAATGCGATGTGATTTTGGAGACCATGACTAAATGTATTTTCATAACTAAATGTAGATTGGAATAGAGTGAATAGGAATGGATTAGTGGATGATGGACAAGGATAGGATGTGGAGGCTTGGAAGGAATTAGTGGAAGGTTGGTTTCCCTTCTCAAGGTTAGGATAGGGATGACTAATAGACGTTTGTTGTGGATAAATGGCACTTGTGACTCTTAATATTGAGGGTAGGTGGATGGAGGTCTAGAGCTTATGGATTGTTGGTAAGATGGGTAGATGGATGGTTGAGTCAAGACTGTGGGTGATTGGGATGGAGAATTCATCCATTGTCTCTTGAATTCTATGGCTTATTGGTATTGACCATTGTAGAGTAACTAGTATTCAATTTGACTATGGAGCATATCAAGGTGAATTGAAGACATGGTGGTGAGGTGAAGTCTAGAAAATGAAAATGCAAATGTATGACTTAAGCCTAAGGTATGCAATCTAAGCTATTTTTTTTGTATTTTTGAAGATGTAGAGATGCCTAATGATGATACCACGATTAAGATTCAAGGTGACAATAGTAAAGGTCTGAATAAGGTAATGTCACAATGATCAAAATCAGAAGTATGTCTATGACCGAGGGTATGCAAGATGTGAACGAAGGGATGGAGTACTATGACCTAGGATGAAGATTAAAACCTTTGGCTAACCGAAGATACAGTTGCTAATCAAACTAAGATAGGTATAACAACTAATCTGATTATCAATGACCTTAGGTATAGTACTGATAAGATATGTTGGTAAGGTGGTCTCAAATTGGACTGATGAGTTGAGGAACCAACCTAAATGATGAAGGAATAGAATGATTGTTTTTTGAAAGATAAGGACAAGAGAATACATATTTTGAGCTATGGTCTAGTCTAAGTTTGATGAACTTCCTAATCAAGAGGTTTATGCAAGCTAAAAAGATAACCTAAAAATTTGACCTATGGGGAATGTCTAATGCAAAAAGATGAGGTGATGGATGAATAGACAATGATAAAAATGAGGTGAGCAAGTCCTTGGTCTAAATAGATTAAAGGTTAAGCTCATTTTGCATATGTAGGCCTATTCCCTTTCAAGGTTAAAATGTTGTAAGTTTCGGGTGTGGTGTTTGATTTGTATTGGCAATGTTTGTTTGAACACATGCGCAAAACACACCAAACAAAAAGTTCTTTAGTGACTGATATAAAATCAAAGAACGTCTGAGTAGGGGCTTATGTTAGTCCCAAAATTATTTCACTTGTATTGACAAATTTTGAGAACACTCGTAAGCAAGCACAATCTAGGCTAGAAAGTGGATTCTACCTGTTGAATCCCTACTTGGATTTCTCCAAGCACTAAAACAAAGTGGACAACTAGAGATCTTGGTGACACTAGCTCCCCCTTACATGACACAGGCACACAAAGTTCTCTTACCCCCGAAGATTCAGAGACCTTGAGGGATTTTCTATCTCTATAATGAATAGTGGAATGTAGGGCAGCTTTGGAGGTCTGACCTCCTACACCAGCAAGTAAAAAGGATTTGGGATGCTACAAAAAATGGTTCTTATTTTGTATTGTAAGGAAATACTGGTGCCTATACATGCGACAAGATTAGCTCAATTAAGAGGCCTCCTAGTCCCTTCCTAAGAAAGGATTTTGACGTATCTCACGAATACTAGGGGTGGCACTTGTCAGCATAGGACATCCTCACTAGGTGATCAAATACTTTCCCAACGGTCACAACAATTTGCATATTAGACTGGAAAAAAGTGTTGCTTGGGTTGTTCCCTCTCACAAGTTGGGAAGTAGGCCCTCTAAGGAATTAACACAACAAAATTGATGGGTTTGGTTTTTGATCACCGAGTTTGCACATAGTGAGAGCATACACCTACCATCTCAAGCATAGAAAACAATGGTTCATTAACCCCCCATATGAAAGAAAAAAGAAAGCGATGGATTTGGATTTTGATCATCGAGTTTGCACAAGGTGAGAGCATACACCTACCACCTCGCGAAAAATTAACCCCCCCTTAATTATTCTATGTGAAAACAGACGTGCTTAAAATAAAGGAAATTAAGGAGAGCCTTGCAAAACCACTTATTAGTAATTTAAGCCTCTGCTCTTTGACAAACGAAAGTTTAAGTTTTCATTTTAAGTCTTCGACATGCGAAGCAACAAAAATCCAAGTCAACAAAGATTAGCCACAAAATCAAAACTAAACTAGAAAGGAAAATAACATTAATCTAGCTAATGAAAATTAACAAACAAAATTTAATCTAATATAATCAACAAAAATCAACTTTATCTAATTCATTTAAATTAATCTAAATTTAAATAAATCTAAACTAAATTCATCAAATTAAATAATCTAACAAAAATCAACCTATATTAATTAATCTAGATTAATCTAAATCATAACTGAATTAATTAATAAAATTAATTAATCTAACAAAAATTAAAGAACATAGAATTGGTGATCAATAATAATGAAATCTAAGAATTTAATTCATATATCTCATATTAGGTGTGTTAAACAGGTGCATAACAACTGAGAGGGGGGGGGGTGAATCAGTTGTCACACAAGTTCAAACTAAAACTTTTCACTTATCAATTATGCAACCACACTATTATGTTATCAAATATGAGCATGAAACACAAATAACAAAAAGTAAATCAACACAATGAACACCATATTTTTACGTGGAAAACCCAATAAGGGAAAAACCACGGTGAGGGTTAACTCACAATATAAAGATTATAAACTAAATACAAAGGCTCACTGCCCAAAAGAGGACTCACTGTCCAAATACAAAGGCTCGCTGCCTACAAAAAGAACTCACTGTCCAACAGGGAGGCTCACTGCCTATAGATACAAAAGAGAACAAAAGATCCACCACTGTAATTAAAGCACATTCACAATATTATAGAAACCTTCAGCACACTGAAAGCTGCTATCACAACTCACTCACACACACTTCTACTCTTAAGATTTGTGGCACACTTTCGTCACTTTGCATCACACTGTCATACAACTCTTCACAATTCAACTTGATTTTATACCATTCTTAACCTTAGAAGCATTTATCAAGGTCGGCCACAAAATAACCCATTTCATAAATTCAAATTAGGTCGGCAACTCAGAATTCCCACGGTGGAAAGGAATAAGAGTGGACCAATAAAATTATTTTCTTGAAACTTCTACACGCTTCCTCAATTAAATTTTATTCTTTGAA
>VDFB02345691.1:547565-565340 GCA_007258455.2 Sequoia sempervirens | reverse complement strand
GGGTTTTCCTTGTTCAAACCCCACTTTGGTAATCAAACCCAATAGAAATGAATTAAATGCAAAAGGAAATGATAAATGAATAGCATGAAAGTATTACAAACTTACCAAATCCTTGAATATGCAAATTTGAAGTGATGTCAATGGTTTCTTGAAAGTTCTTGAATTGATGATGCAAAATGTTTAATTGCTTGAATGACATAGGAGATTGATTGCTTGGATGACTTAGGAGATTGAATACTTGAATGAATGAATTGTGTAGGAGTTGTAGAGTAAGGT
The DNA here is from genome assembly GCA_007258455.2 of Sequoia sempervirens. Lineage (NCBI taxonomy): Eukaryota > Viridiplantae > Streptophyta > Pinopsida > Cupressales > Cupressaceae > Sequoia > Sequoia sempervirens. The sequence goes on along the minus strand of VDFB02345691.1, from coordinate 565,064 downwards.
GAAAATAACCTACTTATACAAATATTGTGCCTTACTATCCATTCATACCTCATCACAGGCCGAAATTTAGTGAATTTGAGTAAAATCCCCAAAAGAAATTTTGAAATATTTTGAATTTGGGGCCAAGGGGGAATCATTTTCTACCCTTGGCGAGTGAGTCCCACCTAGGACCCAAAATGAAGTGTCAGAAATAATGTTGTGTTTAATGTTGTTTGTCAGGATAGGACCCAAAAATATACTTAATATAAGCATATGAGGGCATAAAAAGATAAAATAAAGCATGAGAATGGTGTAAATAGTGAAAATATGCCTAGAAAAGCGTGAAATCTTGTTACAAGACTTTACAACACTTCAAAATAGGACTTTTTAATGAGTGAAAGGTAGTTTTTAGGTGAATTACATTAAATAGAGTCTAGAAAAATGTAGAAATGTCTTACAACACTTCACAACACCTTCACAAGCCATTGTTCTTTGAGTTTTAGCACCAAAATAAGCATGTTGAAGCCAAGATACATCATAAAATTAAAGCAACATAGTTACAACACTATGAAACAAGACCTAAAAGACCATGAAAATGATAAGGGTCCAATTTTCGATGGCATAGTTATGAAGTTGAAGCTAAAGATGGTAAGGAACCCACATCTGTATCAAATTTCTTGTTTGTAGAAGGACCACAAGTTCTAGTCAATGAGCAGTGCCTGGTGAAGTTCAAGATTGTAAGTCATCATGATGAGGTACTCTTTGATGTCATCACTATGGATGCATGTTACGTGTTGTTGGGGAGGTTGTGGCAGTTCGACATGTGAGCTATACTTGATGGGCATGCAAACACTTATTCCCTAATGAAGGACGGAGTCTGCCATAAGTTGAAACCCATGAAGGAGGCTGAAGAAAAGGTATGCATTAGTTCTAGAGTTTTTTATGTTGATGGAAGGAAATTTTTAGAAGGCATGAAGCATGAGCGTATGTGTTATGCATTAATTCCTAGAATGGTTAAGGAAGATAGTGAGAAGGTGCCAGAAGAAGTTTCTGGATTATTGGATGATTTTCAGAATATTATTTCTGATAATGTACATGAGGGTTTAGCACTAGTGAGGAAGATCAGACATCATATTCAATTGATCCCTAGAGCAAGCTTTCCAAATAAGGTAGCTCATAGAATGACTCCTCCAAAAAATGAGTTGAATAGACAAGTTCAGGAGTTGTTGAGAAAGGGTTTGATTCGAGAGAGTCTAAGTCCATTTGTAGTACATGTATTACTAGTACCAAAGAAGGATGGGGAGTGGAGGATGTGTATTTCCCATGCCAAGGATGGATGACCTAATGGACTGTTTGAGTGGAGCCTAGTACTTCACAAAGATTAATTTGAAAAGTGGATATCACTAGATTCAGATTCATGAGGGAGATGAATGGAAGACCGCCATCAAGACCAAAGAGGGCCTGTACGAGTGGTTAGTCATGCCCTTTGGGCTAACCAATGCACTGAGCACTTTCATGCAGCTCATGAATGAACTACTGAAAGAGTTTATGGGGAGTTTTGTTATTGTGTATTTAGATGATATTTTGATATTTAGTAAGCCATTGGATGAGTATTTAATGCATATTCATAGAATCTTTGAGAAGTGGAGAGAAGAGAAAATGTTTATTAATCTAAAGAAGTGTAGTTTTGTCAAGGAGTTAGTGTACTTGGGGTTTGTTGTCTCAGTGGAAGGTCTCAAGATGGACCCAGAGAGGGTGCAGGCTATTCTGGAATGACCTAACCCAAGAATTGCTACCGAAGTGAGGTCTTTCCATGGTTTGGCTAGATTTTTAGCTAATAGGCTTTTTTATGTGGGGGAACCCCACCGGCATTTCCCCCAGTCTGACGCCGGCGAGAACCCCACGAACATTATAGTGGCATTTTTTCGTCTACTGCTCCGCTAAAAGGATTGACAACACCACTAATAATTGGTATGGGGAACCGCACGAATTTCCTGTCTTCATCTTTGAACGTGTAGTGGTGAAATTTTAAAGGTGAATTGTTTAATTCCACTCATCTCGTTTATCACGTTTTCCAAGTTGGGGGAACTTCTGAGATTGATAAGCATTCTCCAACGAAGTTGGTTTTGTTTCTACTCTGCTCCTTTCAAGCACGCAACACCCTAGTTTAAGGGGTTTTACATGGTAGTGATAGCCAGGTGGCCATATGCATATGGGGGATTTAAGAGCCATATTTCTACAAATACTTTTACTTACCAGTGGCGCCACAGCCAAGTCATCGCATAATTTTACCTGTGAAATCTTGGCAGGAAATGAATAGAATGGAATTGAAAGATATTTTATACAATGAACTACCAGCATTAAATATTCATTGGACGCATCTCATCCCTGTCACCATCAGGTATGGCTCCCGAATTGAAAGATATTTTATACAATGAACTACCAGCATTAAATATTCATTAGATGCATCTCATCCCTGTCACCATCAGGTATGGCTCCCAGTGCGGCCACGCCGTTTCACATCATTTCTTAGTGTCTTTGTGCTTGCCTTGCCATTTAATAGGCCACCAAAACTCACTCCATCCAATAAATGCGAAGCAACCTTAAATGGCTCTCAGCTGGATGAGATTTGGCTATGTTTTAAAACTCTCAGTGGTGAAGAAGTAGGTGGAACCAGAGCATTGGCGAAGAAATAAACTTGAGGTGATTCACTTGCTACCTTTTCAATGAATCTGTTGGTTTTTTAGTTGTGTTTTACTCCATTGTAATGCGTAGCTAGTGCAATAAGTAAGCCTTTGATGTCTCAGAAAGATTTACATACTCTGCAATTTATAGTGGGCTGTAGTAGCTATTATTTAAAATCTAAAAATTTACCCATTTTCGCCTTGCAACTTGAATTAGCTTTATTCCCTTCATCACCATCATAACCTCCTGCTACCATGAAAGTATTCTTGAAAGTTTCCTCATGGGAATGATGGTCCTATCCTTTCTAACTCCCTTTCCATGCCTTGCCTCTACAAAATGGGCATACACAATATTGTATTTATTCATGACCTCCGCCATGTAAAGCCCCAGAGCCTCTAGATTTGTGTTATAGGCATCTAAATAGTCTGAGTAGGGAGAAAGCCTCATTCCCATGTATTTTTCTCCTACTTCATCTACCACCACTTCCATGACTTCAAGAGCAAATCTGCAACGATTCTCCAAATTTCCGCCATAGAGATCCGTCCTATCATTTACAGTGTCTTTCATGAACTGGGCCATTTGAATTTACAGCCTCATCTTAGTATAGAACACGTCAGCCCATCCCACTTTAGGACATCACCTTTTACGTCTAGACGGGGCAATTTCAGATAGATGCATCAGGTGTTGAGAGGAAGGACAAGTAGTCAAAGGTGCACAGGGAGCCTATCTCCTCCTTTCATTAGTTGTTGGTTTCTTCTGACTCTTTTCTATGCAATGCGCACTAATTATCTTTTATTCTTCTTTGAAGCTTGCAAAAGCAGGATTCAAATTTCCTGTGATTGCACCATTTATTCATATATGTGGTAAGCCACATGTCATAGATCTCCAGATTGTTTCCTTGCTATGGATTAGCAAGGATTTGCGGCACATCATTAGGCTATAAATGGAATAGGGAATCTGGAGAAAATCTACGCAAGAGATAAAATATGCATTTTTCTATTTACGATTTTTACTAGCCTCCGTTTCAATAATGGACAATGATAATACAATTTCTTCCTTTGCTATTTGATGGAAGTAGCAGGTATAACAACTTTTTGAATTTTTCTCGTTGGAATAAATGTTTATAAATTATGAAATGCTGGGAATCAATTTTTTATTTAGTGGATTCGTCATTTTCTTGCTCTGGATCTACGTAAAACACAAATGGCATGGTGTTTTATTCTTGCATCATCCATATCGCGTTTTTGATTTTGTAGATTAGGCTTCGGAGAAATTTAAAAAAAATTCATATCAAAGGGTTTTTATCAAGGTCTGAAGAGTGCCCACTCTGAGATATATTGAAATATGCTTAGCTTGAATTTTTTGGGCACTCTATTCTAGGTAACTATTAATTGGGGAGGGCAAACCCTACTTCTTGATATGCAGAGCAGCAGAGGTGAGACTATTATACTGATTTTTATTACTTGGCGAGATCTTTCTGCTTTGCATTTTGTTTTAAGGCTATTGGTTTGTACTAACCACTGAATAATTATTGAGGAAGAATTTATTCTGGTAAGTTTTTGCATTTTTCGCAGTCTGGTGTCTGTGTGCATTTTACACGCTTTACTTACAGTATAATGTCCTAAAAAATAAGTTCCATACAAAAAGTTTGTTTTATTTCTGGTTGAGACTCAAATTCAAATTATTTGGTTTTGATTTTGGAATTTAAGATGAAAAATATCAGATAGTCTGCCCAATTAGTTGCCAATCTCTCTTTAGTAGTTAAAATCGATCACCACTAGTAGTGAATCAAACAACTAACTTTTTTATTTTCTTTTTCAATTTTTTAAAATGCATGACATTATTTTAAATTTATGAAGCTCATCTATATTTTCAGTTTCAAATTTCAGGGCTTATATTTGATGGCCTGTGACCGTATTTAGAGATTTTTGTCGTAAAATACAATCAAAATTTTAAGAAGATTGTATCAAATGAAAGGAGAGATTTTGGATAGAATTTTAATGATATATATATTTGATTTGTATATAATTTTACTTACACTAAGGTATATAATAATGTTTTAAAGGCACCTTTGAATAGATAACCGTCATTAAAAAAATTGTTGACAGGCAAGGTGGCAAGGTGGACCATCAAATTTAAGCTCAAGGTTCAATGTTAATCGAAATAAAATGATTAAATTTATATACACATGCATAGTATAGCTGGTCAAGTTATTTTAGTTAACAAGGTCAATCCTCCTACCATCTGTCCAAATGCCATAGTCTCTTTGGAATAAATATAAAAGAGGTAACGGTTAGGAATTAATTTACTATATAGTATTTAATACAATTTAAATAATTTCTTATATTAATTAATAATTTAAAAGTCTTACACTTTCACTCTGTAGTTGTATGAATACTGTTACAGTTTTTATTTCATTTAAAAATAGTCCATCAAAACAAAAATTCATAGAGCCTCTTAGAATTATTTAAAAACTTAATAGCAAATTTTAAAAATTCGTAAAAATTAAAAACCAAAAGTTGTGAGAAATTTAAGTTTTTTTCATCTTTCATAATAATTTATTATAATTACAAAATAATATTATATTATTATTTACAAATCTAATTATATTTATTAACTAGAATGTATATTTTTTAATAATTACAAAATAATATTATATTAATTTACTATATAGTATTTGGGTAAAAGCACAAAGTTGTGTCACACTTTCAGCCAACTTATCAGCACAACTGAATTTAAGTATTTCTAACTAAAAATCAATTTTAGTCAAACATATGATCTAGTAAGATTCATTCTAGCTAAGTTAGATACTTCCACAACTTTTTCAACTAAAATTGTTGGCTAAAAATATATGGAGCACCATTTTGAGTCCAATTTACCAAAAAATAAAATTATTTGAAAAACTTGAAGTTTCAATAACTCCTACTAATGTAAATAACATTTTTTTTAAATTATAAAAATACCCTTTTGTAGATCCATAAGTGTAGTTTTCAAAAATATATTTATTTTAATAGTTTAATTATTTTTTATATTTTATATTTTATATTTACTAAAAGTAGGTTATCAACACAAAATATTAGGTTGATTACTATGCCAAAGAAAAATACTTAAATTTATTAAAAAAATGAAAAAAATATGATGCACTAGATAAAAGAATCTATTTTAAGAAATATTTCATATGAAAGTCGACGTCCGATGAAAACTGTTGTTTTTTAATTCACACACATTTTAATATTTATTGAAAAATATATATTTATCAAAATTGGAAAAAAATATATCCATGCACTAAAATTTCAAGTTATAAATACACACAAAAAAATTGAAAGAAAGAAACTAAAATTTACTTTAGAAAGTTTGACGTCCCATGCAATTTCATTTTTCAGCTTTTTATCAGCAACTAAATTATAGTTTTAATTTATTAAAAACTAGTTTAAAATAATTTTTTAATTTTTTTTAAAAAATACAAACATAAAATATACTAAAAAATACATATTTTACTAGGTTACATCATTTCAAAATTCAAGACATATATGCCACTTTTTAGTGATTCAAGTTTAAAAATTGGATCAACATTGGTTGTTTCCTTTATAAAGTGTGACACAACTTTGTGCTTTTACCCATTTAATACAATTTAAATAATTTCTTATATTAATTAATAATCTAAAAGTCTTACACTTTCACTCTGTAGTTGTATGAATACTGTTAAAGTTTTTATTTCATTTAAAAATAGTCCATCAAAACAAAAATTCATAGAGCCTCTTAGACTTATTTAAAAATTTAATAGCAAATTTTAAAAATTAGTAAAAATTAAAAACCAAAAACTGTTAGAAAATTTTTAGTTTTTTCAGCTTTCATAATAATTTATTATAATTACAAAATAATATTATATTAATTTATTATATAATATAAACTAAATTTACACTTTCACTCTGTAGTTGTATGAATACTTATGCGCTTGTCAATGAGAACTATTTTTAATATTAGTATTGCTCTTTTGAATTATAGTTTCAGGATATGGCTAATGCACGAGAACCTGAAGATGTTATTACTATTTCAAGGAGTGGTTCTATGTCCAATACACTCTCACCACAAACCCATGAGCTACCTCTATCAGTAACTGACTCAACATCTGTGGATTGGTTGGGTTTTCCTCAGCACAATGTTGATGCTTTTTCAAACAATGTCTTGACAAGTTGCCATGAAATTTTTGAAGAAGTTATGCAAAGAAGCCAAGATGTATGTGATGTGGAGGATCATGAAGTTGAATTGGTACAAGAAGTTGTTCAAAAATTTCATGCAATGTATGAAGCTCTTGAGCTATATTATGGTTTTCTATGTGAATTAAAGTACTACCAATATTATGGAGTGGCCAATGCATTTTAACTAAAGCGTGAATTCCAAGCTTTATTGAGTGATATATGGTCTAAGAAGTTCAACTAACTTCTTGAAAGTTAGTTACTTTTTCAATATGTTTATCAAGATTAATAGTATGATACAAATTAGATGTTTTTGTGAAACTAAATGAAGATGCCAAAATAGTTATATGTAGAGCGAAATGGATTTAGTGGTCGATCTTATATTTGGAACCTTAGTTATATATTATGTTTACATTGTAATGTCATTGTACATAGTGACCTTTATTGTTCTAATTTTAATGAATAGAACTTATTGTAATACTTGTGTCCCCTTATTTTGAATATTATCTTGAACTATAACCTTAAGTCTAACAAATATATATTGCAATGCTACTCAAAATGATGATATATTTGATCATCATTCTAAATATTCACTCTTCCAACATTTCACTACGTGAAGTATCATAGTCATATGTATGCTTCTTTCAAACCCTTTGATATATTCAATGTTGAATATAGTTGTTATATATTAAGTTTACATTGTAGCACCATTGTGCATATTGGTCTTCATAGCACTAATTTTACTAAATAGATCTTATAGTACATATTGAGGAAAAATATTGCTCCTCACTTTTTTTCTCTTTTTTGAAAATGGTGTACTCCGGCACTTGTGTATTCTTATTCTCGACAATATGTTGAGGTATATGTTTTCTGAAGCAAGAACATCTATCAATTGTATGCAAACACTATCTTACACATAATATAATTTTGCAGGGTTAGTGAACTTACATAGACCATGGCTACAATATTAACCACAAATGCAATTAAACGTATCCACGATGGGAATGAAGGGTTCAAACCTAATGTGCAAATTTTGTCTATTTCAAACTTCGGACATGGCCATGAACGTAACAACTGGTACAAGGTAGAAATATCTGATGGGGCTTACAAACAAAAAGCATCTTTACCTCAGAAATACAATAATTACATAGCCTCTAGTGAAATTAAGGTTGGGTCGATAATACGAATGACAAGATATAATTGCCCCAGACCGAGTGGGTCTCGGTGAGTAAAGGAATCCAAAATTTCCTAAAAAAAAATCATTATTAACTTCTTAGCTCCTTCCTTATATTACCAATTCTTATTCTTGTGTTCCAAATGTATAGGTGGATTGTCATTCTGAACCTTGAGATTATTTCTACAAATGAACATATAATTGATCATCCTACTTCACTTTTTATGGAACCAAAGCACCATATAGAATAAGCAATGGAAAATTCCTCAAATCCACATGCAGAGCCTAAGACAATTAGCACTGCTAGAGTATCAACTCCTATGAGAAGATTATTTGGCGTAAATCCTTCTAGGAGTAGAATGGAAGCACCAGTCACAATTACACGTATTAAAAATTTGAAACCTTTTCAACCAAGATGGACTATTAAAGGTTGTGTGACTGCCAAAAAGGATATTCGCAAGTGCAATACCCAAAAAGGTACTGGTCAACTGTTTACCTTTGACATCATTGATAGGGAAGGGACTGAAACACGTGTGACTTGTTTCAATGAAATTGTTGTTCTTCATTATCAAAATATTAATATTGGAAAAACCTATACATTATCTAGTGGTGTAGTAAAGGCTGCTAATAAGCTTTACAACAGGTTAAATAGTGGGCTAGAAATTTCCTTGTCGATAGAGTCAAAGGTCACTCTTTGTGAAGATGACCATTCTATTCCAAAACACCTATTCTCATTTACACCTATCAACGAATTTGCAAAGAAGAGTAGCAACTCAACTGTTGATGTTATTGGAGTTGTCACTTGTCTTAGCCCAAGCTCCACAATTAGGAGAAGAGATGGGACAGAGGTCCTAAGGCACACAATATCCTTGTTGGACATGTTTGGGGAAACTATAGATATCACTCTATGGGGCATGATAGCAGAGAAGGAAGGTGGTCATCTTCAAGACAAGTATCACATACAAGAAACAACTATTCTCGCTATTAAAAATGGATGATTTTGCGAGTACAATGGAAAGATGTTGAGCACATCAAACAATACAAATTTATTTATAGACCTTGACATACAAGAGATAGAACAACTACAAACTTGGCTCAAACAAAGTGAGGCTAATATTCTATCACCTTCAACAAAGTTTAGCGGCCCATCTATGACTAACACTACAATAACAATTAGGGATGTTCGAGAACAAATCCTGCATAAAATTCATCATCTCTAATGTACAATAAATGCAACATTGTTGTTCATCAAATCTAAATCATTTTGCTATCCAGCATGCCCTAATGAATTGGGGGAAAATAGTGCAAGAAAAGAATGGTGCAGAATAAAGATGAAAAGTGGTTTTTCTCAAAGTGCAACATAGCATGTACCTCTTGTAATTATAGGTACATACTACAAATAAAGTTATAGGACCACAATGATATGCTATGGGCAGTTGCATTCGATGAAGCAGCAATAGAACTCATGGGAATATCTGCGGAAAAGCTATACTCTCTACAATTCGAGGATGGCATGGAAAGGGATACTCAATAGGTAATTAGAGATGTTTTGAACAAAAAATACTTGTTCACTTTGACATGTAGAAATGAAAAATACAATAATGAAGAACGCTTGAAGGCAACTATCACAAAGGTTGAGCAAGTTGACTTCACTGCAGAGAGCAACATCTTACTTTCCAAGATCAAAGAAATATGTAGTGACTCTTATAAAATTATAATTGATCTAAGCTTCTAAGTTTACATTTTCCAACAGATGTCATGTATATGACTCTTATAAAATTATAGTTGATGGTTTTGTTCAATCAAAAAGATGTATTCAAATCTCCAACCACATGTGTCATGTCTACCTATAAATATAAATATGTAAGTTACTAAGTTTACATTTCCCAACCCATGTCATGTATATAACTCTTATAAAATTATATTTCTACTCCCTTTAATATTGTTTGTTTCAATTATAACTATAATAGTAATATCTCAATAAAAAAAGTGTAACAATGTGTATCTGTTTGCTTATGTCTATATATATGTGGAATTTACTTCTTCTACCATTGCAAGACTCACTTATTTTGACATGATGTAATCTACAACTATCTTACAACTACACTTTAATATCTATATTAGTTCTAAAAATTATGACTTGAATATGCCATATTTTTATTTTATATTTTTTGTTTTGGCATATATATATGAATTTTAAGCATTCTCCTTTTAGCATTGTAAGCTTTAGATATGTTGTGTTCATCCCATGTATAGTTGTTTGAGTGTGTTTATGCTTCTCTTATTACTAATTCATCCTTGCATTGCCACTGTACAGTTGGCAGATCCCTCCCCTGAAACAAGTCAAGCTAGCTTGCAACAAGTAGAGATTAGAAGACAATAAACCCAAAAAATAAATCAAGATTACTATGCTAGGAATAAAGAAGCAATTGCCACTTGAAGACAGATAAAAATTTTACACCCCATCAAACAAAAGCACAAAGGCTATGAGATCATCAAAGAAAGTGTGATTACTATGCTCATCATAGAGAGGAAATAACTACAAAGAAACACATGAAATGTTTAGAGAAACAAACATGGCAAGCTCAACATATGCAAATAGAACAAGACATAGAAGATAAAACATCATTCAACACAACTAATAGCCTCATAAAAATAATGAAAATATTTTGACAAAAGATAGATGCAGTTTCCAATAGGAAAACATGCATTATATGCAATGAAAACTACCCAGGCATGCTTCTTCATTCATTCGACCCTAATGCTACTTGCAAAAGATGTTTCAATGAGAGAGGTATACATTGATTCTCTTCACTCAACAACATGGACCCAGGAGAACAACCTGATGTGTTGAGAAGACTAGCCCAAGTGGAGGAAATGCTCATTGCTAGAGTTAACCCAATACTACAAGTAACCCATGCTCCTGGAGGGTAGTATAAATATAGTGGTCACACAATTAGCTTCCCACAAGATATCAAAAACATTTCCAAAGTTCTCCCTCGAAAGATACAAGACTTGGATGTGCTTATAGTTCGAAGACTTCATACAGAAGGCCATTTCTATGATTGTTATGTGAGTAGAATTCACATCAGAGATGCATTGCAATACAAAGTGAAATATGACCCATACTATAATGATGTTTCCATAAGTGTTGATGGTTTGGCTCAAATTCCTAAAGTTAGCACAGATATTTCAAGCATGTTGCACACCATTGAAACTAGAGAATGTGTAGGGGTGCCAAATAATAGGAACACCACTGATGAAGATGAAATTGAGGATAGCATAGTACACACATCATCATTCATGGCTAAGTTTCCAAATAGATGTTTTGAGCTAGAAATTATTAAGCAAGCACTAGAGCTTGAGGACAACACAAATAGCACTATAGATTGGCCTGAAATGAACTCATCACCAATAAATGAATACAATACCGAAGGATTGCTTGATATGGCATTTCCAACCCTCTTCCCCAATGGGGTTGCACTACAAATGCAACCATAGATTAGGGAAGTTTGAATGCATGAGTATGTACTACACTTGATAAGGTTCCATGACTAGAGGTTTGGAAGGCATCCAAGGTTTTGATATTTTATGTTCAATCTTATGTTGTGACACTGTAGCCAAGGGCTTGCAACAATTTTCATTAAAAAAAATGCAGAAGAAAACACCCTGACAACTATTCAAAGCCTTCGTCTACACTTGAAAATCCTCCCTGACACATAATTAGCTGAAGAACTCATGCACTTTGGCTCTTCAATGTGAGGCACAAGACCATATTGGAACAAGTGTTGTTATGAGCTAACAAATATGATCAACTAAATAGGGTCTCCCACTCTATTTTTCACATTGAGTGCAGCAGACACAAAGTGGCCGGACCTACAACGATTGCTTTCAAATGACACAATAGTGGAAATCCAAACAAATAAACAACGTTTGGACAATGTAATCAATAACCCCCACACTGCATCATTATATCTCCACCAACGATTTACAGTCTTCTGTGAAGAGGTCATCCAAAAGCTTCTTGTTGTAAAAGATTATTGCTATAGATATGAATGGCAGCATCGAGGAACTGCACATGTGCATGGATTCCTTTGGCTCTAAAATGCACTAGACATGGATAAACTTGATTGGGAGAACAACATAGAAGTTGAACAGGCAAGGAAATTCTTTTACAGCTATGTAAGTGCTTGGAACCCTCATCCTGCTTCACATAGAAACAACCCAGTATATCATCCCCAACACAATTACCCATGCTTGCTAAACACAGCTCAGATATTAGCTATAGATCCCTCTCATGACTATGAGGAGCTAATCACCATGTCCAGAGGCACAAAAAATGCAAGGATGGGAGATGCTTACAGAAAAAGGGGAAACAACTACAGTGTCGATACAAAGCTCCATGGAAAGAACAAGTTGTATCTACCTTAAAATATGATGATAATGGGAAAAAAGAATATGGACCCGCAAGGAATGATTATAGGCTAAACATACACAATCCAAAAATGCTTTTGATAAGGAGAGCCAACATAGATTTCCAACCAGTTATCTCACGAGCATTTGTATTAAAATACATAGCCAAGTATGTGTCAAAAGCAGAGAGAACATCTTAGTCTTGTATTGATATGTTATCAAGAATATCTGCATGCCAGAGAACAAATGACCTGGCTATCACAGCATTTCATGACAGAGCTTGTTGTAGAGCGTGATATAGGAGCACAAGAAACATGTCATATGCTTCAAAAATTGATGCTCATTGTTTGTAATCAACCATTCACATCTTTGAATGTTGGCCGAAAAATGTTCCAAAGAATAACAAGACAACTAGATGAAATACACCTCCATTCGAGCTACCTGCATTGCTACATTAATTGGCCTCAAGAAATGGAAACAATAACACTACTTGAATCTGCAAGATCTTTCTCCTATTCTGCAAGGTGCAAAGGATGCAAATGGAAAGAGAGAGAGGTAAAAGTGATAGTTAATGTTTTCCCAAAGTTCTATACCATCCCAAATGAGGACTTAGACAACTTTGAAACTTTTTGTTGGAGTGGGCTACTATTATACAAACATTCTCGAAGCATACAAAGTGAGGTAAGACTTACTAAGGATACAATAATTGAAAATTGGAAGCAAATGTACACAACCAAATATGATGAATGGCATGTTAATCGCACAATTGAAATAGAAGCAACCGCTGAAGAAGAAGATGAGAGCGGTACAGAGATGGACACAAGGGACACAACATAACTTGATGAATGGGAATTGTTTTCACAAATGGGTCCCTCAAACAATATCATCCTGAATGAACTTGACATGCTTGGTAGGCGTGAGTTTGACAACAACAATAGATGGGATCAACTACTAGTACCCCAAGATCTTCATGAAATTGCCATCCACTTCATATCCATGAAAAAGGCATGTAGCCAAGAAGACACTATGGTAAGTAACTTGGATGTGCTAGACTATACACTATCGTCGCAACAAAAACTAGCACTCACAATTATCATTGACCATAGTGAATGCTCCTTAGAAAATACGTTACACATGATTGTTCAAGGAACAGTAGGTACAGGAAAATTGTACCTAATTGCCCGCATAAGAAAAGCACTCACAAGTAATAGCTCAAAACAAAAAATCCAACTACTCACATTAGCTCCTACAAGGGTGGCTGCATTTAATATTCATGCATCAACTATACATTCAGCGCTCTAGATCCCTATTAAAGAAATGCACCCACTACAAGGACAGGCATTAACAACATTTCAAGAAGATATGAAATATATAAGATATATTTTGATTGATGAGATGAGCTTCATAGGTCCAAAGTTGCAACTAAAAATAGACACAAGGCTATGTGAGGCTTTCCCACACCGACATCTACACTTTCGTGGAGTGTCTATAATATTGATTGGTGACCTTGCCCAACTGCCGCCTGTGATGGACTGTAAACCTATGTACACAACACACTCAAATGCAAAAATATTATGGAACCAATTTAAAACTGTTGTCACCTTACAAACAGTCTTTTGTCATCAAGGTGAGACTCTAGCACAACAAAAAATTTGTCAACTATTGCAAAACATATGGAATGCAGAAGCAACTGAAGGAGATTGTCAACTTTTAATGACACGCACAAACAAGCAGCTCACGTCAAGAGAAAAGAAAGAGTTTGATAGTTCAATGCACTTGTTTGCTACCAATGATTTAGTTAGACTGCATAATAGAAGAATGTTAAAATAATTGAACCGTCCAATTGCAATCAGTGTTGCGACAAGCACTAGGCATGGAATAAATAGTGCAGCTGATGACGAACAACTTGAAAAGGAAGTATTGCTTTGTAAAGGGAAATGCATGATGCTCACATCCAACATATGGACACAAGTAGGCCTAGTGAATGGAGCTCTTGGTGAAGTTGTTGAAATCATTTACAGCCATGGTTCCAAACCACCATATGTTCCCATGTATATTGTAACAAGGTTTGATACCTACAGTGGACCACCATGGAATGGGCATGACCCTAAGAGCATACCGATCATACCTATTTCCTTGGGAAATAGAAGATAGATACTACTCACAATGGCATGGGCTATTACCATACACAAAGCTCAAGGACTAACAATGCAAAAAGCAACAATTGATATTGGTAAAATAGATAGGCAGGGACTAACATTTACAGCCATATCTAGAGTTAAATTGTTAAATGATCTTCGCATTCAACCACCATTCTCTTTTGAAAGATACTCCAAAATGCAAACTAATCCTTTTGCAGTCATAAGGAAGTGAGAGGAGGTCTGCTTACAACAACTATGTCTCTCCTAAAACAAGGTATGCAACTCTCATTCCTATCTACCTGATCTCTCCCCAATTTCCATGGTGCATCATGTACAAATCATTACACAAAGCAAACTTCAAAGCTTAAAATTGGTTCTAGAACTTGATTGCATCAACGTCTATTCTATGAAACTAACCACCCCATTTCTTTTGTTGTACAGGTCTTGAAGAAAAATCACATAGACCACATAAGCTCATTCCCAAAAACAAATCCCACCACTTCTACATGTTCATAATATAATACCAAAGTATATCAGCCTATCGGCGTAACCATTGCACCTCATTGGGGTGCAAGTGCTAGTATAAAATGTTCATTAGAAACTTTAGTAGTATTTGTGCACCCTTGACTAGAACAATGAGATGGGATAGAAAGGAGTTTAAGTGGAGCACAAGAGCAGCAAAAAGTTTTGATCTATTGAAGAAGAAGGTGATAGAACAACCCGTTCTAGCCCTCCCGTATTTCAATAAGGTGTTTCAAGTGGATTGTGACACCAGTGGTTGTGCCATTGGAGTAGTGTTGAGTAAAGAAGGTAAGCCCATGGCCTATTTCAGTGAAAAGTTAAATGATGCAAAGAGAAATTACTCTATATATGATCAAGAATTTTATGCAATAGTTCAAGCATTAAAGAAATGGAGACATTATCTATTGCTAAAGGAGTTTGTTCTATTTACTAATCATCAAGCATTACAATACCTAAATAGTCAGAGAAAACTAAATCAGAGGCATATGAAACGGGTAGAATTTTTGTAGAGCTATACCTTTTTTTTAAAGAATAGGAGTGGGAGGTTGAATAGGGTTGCAGATGCCTTAAGTAGGAGGTAAAAATTGTTGACAGAGATGCATATTGAAGTGGTTGGGTTCAATGAACTCAAGATATTATACCCTGAAGATCTTGATTTTGCAGAGGCTTGGAAAGCTTGCAAGGAGCCTGTTATAGTTAACAGGATGAAGTGGCTGGATTTCATAATCTAGAATGGCATGTCGTTTAAGGGAAGTCAATTGTGTATTTTGAGGATTTCCATGATGGAGAACCTGATAAAGGAGAAGCACAGTGGAGGAATGGCAAGAAATTTTGGTCAGGATAAGACCATTCCATTATCAGTGAGCATTATTATTGGCCTCAATTATTATAGGATGTGAAGAATTTTTTGCAAAGTTGCGAGGTATGCCAGATGGCTAAAGGAGTGAGCCAAAATATAGGCTTGTATCAGCCCTTACCTGTACTAGAGAGGCCATGGAAGGATATAAGTATGTACTTTGTTCTTGGCTTTCCAAGGACGTAGAGAGGGAATGATTCAGTGTTTGTGGTAGTTGATAGATTTTCAAAGATGGTACATTTCATTCCATGCTAGAAGACCCATGATGTAGTCCACATTGCTGACTTGTTCTTTAGAGAGGTGGTGAGGCTACATGGTCTACCAAAGAGTAGTCTCATATCGTGATACCAAGTTTGTTGGATACTTTTGAAGGACCTTGTGGAAAATGTTGAAGATGGATTTGAAGTTCAATTCTGCACACCATTCACAGATGGATGAGCAGACTGAGGTTGTGAATAGAAGTCTAGGTAACCTACTGAGATGTTTGGTAGGAGATAAAACCAATAGATGGGACATGATCTTACCTTAGGAAAATATTTCTTACAACAATTTTGTCAACTGGAGCACACAAAGATCACCATTCCAAATTGTGTATGGAGGTAGTCCCAAAAATGCTCCCGAACTTAGGAAGATGGACAAAGAGAAGAATACTAGTGCTAAAGTTGAAGACTTTGCAGAGCACATCAATAATGTACATAAGGAGGTAAGAGAACATATTAATAAGATGAATATGTAGTATAAGGCCACGGTAGATCAGAAGAGGAGGAATAAGGAGTTTCAGGTTTGTGATGAAGTGATGGTCCACTTGAAGAAAGAAAGGTTTCTAGTGGGATCCTATAACAAATTGAAGATGAAGAAGTTCAGTCCCTATAAAATTTTGAAGAGGCATGATCTAGGGAGCGCATATAAGGTAAATTTGTTGGATGGAGTCAACATTTCCCATGTGTTGAACATTTCAGATTTGACCGAGTATCATGAAGGTGGCATAGAAGAAGTACCAGCAATGGAGCGGTATGGAATTCTAGCACCTAATTCATAGAAGGAGGAGATCAAAGCAATCCTAGACAGCTGTGTTGGAAGGAGTACCAGAAACAAGCAATATGAAGAATATCTGGTAAAGTGGAGAGGAAGGCCAGTGGAGGATTTGTCCTAGCTATCTAAAGCAAAGGTTGACCATTTGGGTTTTCCTCCACCATCTGAGGTGTGACGGGGTCACTTCTCAATTTACCCTAGGTGTCTAATGCTGGAGCATCAAATGGTGTAAGGTAAATCCTACATCACCCAAAAATATTTGCATTTATTATTAGTATTTTCTTAGATGTTTTTGAAGTTTTGGATACCCTTTTCATCATAATGTAATTCCCAACTTTTAGTTTTGCTTTTCTGCTTTTTCTGGTCAATTGCTATTTTTAGCAAATATTGGGATTTGAAGGTATTTGGGGAAAATATTATATGGGAGGATTCAAAATGAAAAAATAAGAACATTGGAGAAAGAATCAGGCCAAGAGCATTCCTGGTTTGAAAGATATTACA
>VDFB02345691.1:443226-547465 GCA_007258455.2 Sequoia sempervirens | reverse complement strand
GGTCCACTTACAACAACTATGTCTCTCCTAAAACAAGGTATGCAACTCTCATTCCTATCTACCCGATCTCTCCCCAATTCCCATGGTGCATCATGTACAAATCATTACACAAAGCAAACTTCAAAGCTTAAAATTGGTTCTAGAACTTGATTGCATCAATGTCTATTCTATGAAACTAACCACCCCATTTCTTTTGTTGTACAGGTCTTGAAGAAAAATCACATAGACCACATAAGCTCATTCCCAAAAACAAATCCCACCACTTCTACATGTTCATAATATAATACGAAAGTATATCAGCCTATTGGTGTAACCATTGCACCTCATTGGGGTGTGAGTGCTAGTATAAAATGTTCATTAGAAACTTTAGTAGTATTTGTGCACCCTTGACTAGAACAATGAGAGGGGATAGAAAGGAGTTTAAGTGGAGCACAAGAGCAGCAAAAAGTTTTGATCTATTGAAGAAGAAGGTGATAGAACAACCCGTTCTAGCCCTCCCGTATTTCAATAAGGTGTTTCAAGTGGATTGTGACACCAGTGGTTGTGCCATTGGAGTAGTGTTGAGTAAAGAAGGTAAGCCCATGGCCTATTTCAGTGAAAAGTTAAATGATGCAAAGAGAAATTACTCTATATATGATCAAGAATTTTATGCAATAGTTCAAGCATTAAAGAAATGGAGACATTATCTATTGCTAAAGGAGTTTGTTCTATTTACTAATCATCAAGCATTACAATACCTAAATAGTCAGAGAAAACTAAATTAGAGGCATATGAAACGGGTAGAATTTTTGTAGAGCTATAGCTTTTTTTTAAAGAATAGGAGTGGGAGGTTGAATAGGGTTGTAGATGCCTTAAGTAGGAGGTAAAAATTGTTGACAGAGATGCATATTGAAATGGTTGGGTTCAATGAACTCAAGATATTATACCCTGAAGATCCTGATTTTGCAGAGGCTTGGAAAGCTTGCAAGGAGCCTGTTATAGTTGACAGGATGAAGTGGCTGGATTTCATAATCTAGAATGGCATGTTGTTTAAGGGAAGTCAATTGTGTATTTTGAGGATTTCCATGATGGAGAACCTGATAAAGGAGAAGCACAGTGGAGGAATGGCAATAAATTTTGGTTGGGATAAGACCATTCCATTATCAGTGAGCATTATTATTGGCCTCAATTATTATAGGATGTGAAGAATTTTTTGCAAAGTTGCAAGGTATGCCAGATGGCTAAAGGAGCGAGCCAAAATATAGGGTTGTATCAGCCCTTACCTGTACTAGAGAGGCCATGGAAGGATATAAGTATGTACTTTGTTCTTGGCTTTCCAAGGACATAGAGAGGGAATGATTCAGTGTTTGTGGTAGTTGATAGATTTTCAAAGATGGTACATTTCATTCCATGCTAGAAGACCCATGATGTAGTCTACATTGCTGACTTGTTCTTTAGAGAGGTGGTGAGGCTACAAGGTCTACCAAAGAGTAGTCTCATATCGTGATACCAAGTTTGTTGGATACTTTTGAAGGACCTTGTGGAAAATGTTGAAGATGGAGTTGAAGTTCAATTCTGCACACCATTCACAGATGGATGAGCAGACTGAGGTCGTGAATAGAAGTCTAGGTAACCTACTGAGATGTTTGGTAGGAGATAAACCCAATAGATGGGACATGATCTTACCTTAGGAAAACATTTCTTACAAAAATTTTGCCAACTGGAGCACACAAAGATCACCATTCCAAATTGTGTATGGAGGTAGTCCCAAAAATGCTCCCGAACTTAGGAAGATGGACGAAGAGAAGAATACTAGTGCTAAAGCTGAAGACTTTGTAGAGCACATCAATAATGTACATAAGGAGGTACGAGAACATATTAATAAGATGAATATGTAGTATAAGGCCACGGTAGATGAGAAGAGGAGGAATAAGGAGTTTTAGGTTTGTGATGAAGTGATGGTCCACTTGAAGAAAGAAAGGTTTCTAGTGGGATCCTATAACAAATTGAAGATGAAGAAGTTCAGTCCCTGTAAAATTTCGAAGAGGCATGATCTAGGGAGCGCATATAAGGTAAATTTGTTGGATGGAGTCAACATTTCCCATGTGTTGAACATTTCAGATTTGACCGAGTATCATGAAGGTGGCATAGAAGAAGTACCAGCAATGGAGCGGTATGGAATTCTAGCACCTAATTCATAGAAGGAGGAGATCAAAGCAATCCTAGACAGCTGTGTTGGAAGGAGTACTAGAAACAAGAAATATGAAGAATATCTGGTAAAGTGGAGAGGAAGGCCAGTGGAGGATTTGTCCTAGCTATCTAAGGCAAAGGTTGACCATTTGGGTTTTCCTCTACCATCTAAGGTGTGACGGGGTCACTTCTCAATTTACCCTAGGTGTCTAATGTTGGAGCATCAAATGGTGTAAGGGCAATCCTACATCACCCAAAAATATTTGCATTTATTATTAGTATTTTCTTAGATTTTTTTGAAGTTTTGGATACCCTTTTCATCATAATGTAATTCCCAACTTTTAGTTTTGTTTTTCTGCTTTTTCTGGTCAATTGCTATTTTTAGCAAATATTGGGATTTGAAGGTATTTGGGGAAAAATATTAAATGGGAGGATTCAAAATGAAAAAATAAGAACATTGGAGAAAGAATCAGGCCAAGAGCATTCCTGGTTTGAAAGATATTACAGTTTCGATCTCCCAAAATTGCACCTAAAAACCTTCTAGATCAGATTTGAGGCATTAAACAACCCTTAAATGGCCCTAAAACTTGCTGAAATTGGCATAGTATATTTCAAGCACATTCTTGACTCTGAGAAATTTCCAACAGTTCAAACGGTTCAAAAAACGGAGTCCCGGGTCAAAAGTTATGGCTCCCGGAAGTTAGTGCACTTTCAAAAATGTGCTAACTTTCGAATAAGGTTTCAAAATTTGAGTTTCAATTTTTAATTTTTGGTGCCAAACCACCAAATCTCATAATTCGAATGTTTTTTTGGCTCCAAAACTGAAAAATAGCTATTTATGGGTGAGGTTTTCTGATTTTTGTAGCTTTTTGGGAACAAGAGTGAAAAACTAGGGAAGAGGGGAACTCTGTAATTTTCTGTAAGAGCATGTAATGCAGATCTCGAGGATTTGAGATCCTCTGCATGTAAGATTTTCCTATTTCTAAATAAAATAATATTCTCTTTGTTGTGTGAGTCTTTTTGTGTCTCGAGTTAGTACCCTCATCACATTGGGCTCACAAATTCTCTATGTACCTTCATGAGATTGATGATCCAAGTTTTTGAAACCCTTCCTTGGTAAGTTTGTGATTGTTTATTTGGATGATATCATGGATTTTATTAAAGAAAAGGATTAACATTTAGCACATGTGAGGGTTTTTTTTCAAAGGTTAAGAGAGGAAAATTTGTTAATTAATCTCAAGAAATGTAGTTTTATGAAGGAAGAGTTGGTGTATTTGGGTTTTTTAATTTCAAAGGAAGGCCTATAGATGGATCCAAAGAAGGTAAAGGAAATCCTAGAATGGACAATGCCAAGAAGCATGTTTGAAGCAAGGATTTTCATGGTTTGACAAGCTTCTATAGGAATTTTATAAAAATTTCAATAAAATGTGTGCTCCCATTACATATATAATGAAGGGAGAGAGGAGAGAATTCAATTTGAAAGCTACAATATAGTGAAGTTTTAATATTTTGAAAGAGAAAGTGACCAAAAACCCCATACTAGGATTAGCGTATTTTAACATGGTGATCCAACTTGATTGTGATGCAAGTGGAACAACCATTGGAGGAGTTCTAAGTCAAGAGGGAAGACCTATAACTTACTTTAATGAGAATCTAAATAAGACCAAAAGGAATTAATCATTATATGATTAGGAGTTCTATCCTATTGTTCAAGCATTGTAGAAGTAGAGACACTACCTACTACCTAAGGTGTTTTTTCCTTACACCAATCATCATGATTTAAAATTCATTGATAACCAAGGAAAGATAAATCAAAGACACATCAAATGGTTTGAGTTTATTCAGATTTACTCATTTGTTATTAAACATAGAAGTGGCAATTCAAATCGAGTAGTTGATGCATTAAGTATAAGATGTTTGTTGTTACATAAGATGCAAGTAAACATTTTGGGTTTTGAATCCATGAAAGAAATGTATGAGTAGGATTATTATTTTAGTGAAATATGGTTTTCTTGCAAATGCCCAATTAAAGGGGAAAGAACCTAGTGGTTAGAATATTTCATTCAAGAAGGATTTTTCTTTCAAGGGGCAATGATTTTGCATTCCAAGGGGATTAATGAGAGAGAATCTAATTAGAGAGAAACATAGTGGAGGACCTTGGGAGCACTTTGGGGTGGATAAAAAATTGCGATAGCTTCAATAAGGTTACTATTGGTCAAGGATGTATAAAAATGTGAAGAATGTAGTGCAAGGGTGCTCAATATGTAAACATGCAAAAGGGTCAAGTCAAAATACCGGGTCATATCAACCTTTGCCTACACCTGAAAGACCATGGGAAGTTATGAGTATGGAATTTGTCCTTGGGCTGCCAAGAACTCAAAAAGGTAATGATTTCTTTTTTTTGCAGTAGATAGATTCTCTAAGATAGCACACTCTATACCATGCAAGAAGTCTAATGATTCAAAGCATATTGCACATTTATTTTTCAAGGAAGTTGTGATGTTACATAGGTTATCTAAGACCATTGGTTTAGATAAAAGATCTATGTCTATTGGTCATTTTTGGAAAATATTGTGGAAGAAGTTTGTAGACATTCAAAAATAACTCAGGCTTATGAATGCCATTTTTCCACATTGATTTCCTTTCTTCTTAGCATAATTGAACAATTTTAATTATTTATCTAATTCATTTTCTCTTTCTTTATCCTTCCTTCGATTAATTAAATAAATTATCATTTATTTATTTATCCACCCTTCACTTTGCATCTATAGTTAAATAATTATGTTAATTATTTAACTCTTCATTAGCCTTTTCTTCCTTCCATAAGTTAAATAATTATTTAAATTATTTAAGTATTTATATCCCTCTTTCATCCATTATTAAATAATTAATCAAATTTAATTATTTAATATCTCTATCCCATTTCCTCCATGTTTAATTAAATGAATGAATATCAATCATTTTAATTAAACCCTTATTTCCCTCTTCTTCCATAAATAAATAATCATTTAGATTATTTAATTCTCTGTGCATTCTCTCCCAAATTGAGTAATATGATTATTTAATTAGCTCCACCTTTCCTCCACTTCCTCTTTTGAATTTCCACCATTGATCACTTCCAGTCTTCTTTTAATCTTGACTATCTATCCTTAGCCATCCCTAACCTTTCCTCTTCATGATGCATACAACCTTGACCATTGATCTTGGCATCATTTTGGCTTTTGATCTTGACCATCTGTTCAAGTAGATTTTTATAAAAGAGAATTGTCTCTCTCATTCAGCTTGTTAAGCACAATCTCTAAACTTATTTCTAGTCACTATCACACCATTGTCACTTGCAGGTAGAATGGGAAATGAAGAATTTCAAAATGAAAAAGCTTTGAAAGAGGAACTTTCCAAAGTTCTAAAGAGAGAAGAATTCTTTTGGAGGCAATAGTCCAAGGAGACATGGTTGAAGGGGGAAGATAGAAACACCAAATACTCTCAAAAATAGTTGTTGCAGATTGAAATTGAAATAAAATTATAGAGGTCAAAAGGGAAGATGGGTCAATAACACAGTCCTTAGAAGAAGTGAATAATGAAGTAGTGAGAATTTTTGAGGTAATTCTAAATAGATAAGCACTGGAGCACAAGGAAGTAAGGGACAAATTTCTCAACCACATCCCAACCATAATCAATATAGAAAATAATGAGGTTCTATGTAAAAAAATCAATAAGGAGGAAGTAAGAGTGGCTAAATTTCAATTAAACCTGAATAAAGATACTATACTAGATGGCTTCCTAGCGGGCTTCTTCAAGAAATTTTGAGATATAGTTGGGGATGACATGTCATTAGTTGTCGAGGAGTCAAGAAGGAAGATGATAATGTTGAGAGCACTCAACCACAGATTCCTTGCTCTGATCTCCAAGAAGAAGGAGCCATTGACTATGAGTGATTTTAGACCAATTGCACTATGCAACACATTCTACAAAGTTATAAGCTAGATCATTTGAAATAGGCTTAAGGTTGTATTGAATGGAATCATTTCAAAAGAGGGGATTGGATTTTCCCCAAGAATATCAACTGTTGAAGGAATCATTATTGAAAATGAAATAATCCACTCTGCAAGAATGGTGAGAGAAGCCAGTATGATCCTCAAATTAGACATATTAAAGTCTTATGACCTAGTGGATAGGAAATTCCTATTGGAATTATTGATTAAATTTGGGTTTGAGGCAAACTAGATTAAGTGGGTAAGTAGTTGCATATCACTGACCAAATTTTTAATTCTAGTCAATGGAGCGGCGCATGGAATTTTCACATCAACTATTAGATTGAGGCAAGGAGGCCCTCTCTCTCCATTCCTCTTCATCATCATGGAAAAATTCTTGGGCAAGGAAATCAATTCACTAACGAGAGAGAGGAGGTGATTGGGGGTCTCAGTGGCTAATGGATTAGATGCAATCACACATCAAAAATTTATCGATGACACCATGTTGTTTGGTGCTACTAGCAGAAAAGAAGCCAAGACAAATAAGGTTGGAAATAGGAGCTAATCAAATTCACCTCAATGGAGACTCACTTATAATAGTAAATTCCATCCGGATCAATCATATGCCAAATTGGAAACTCAACCATTGGTTGCAACCTATAAGAGAGCTATTGGACAAATTTCAAGCATATAAGATTAGCCATGTATACCGAGAGGGCAATGATGTGGCAGATGGCCTTGCAAAGGTGGAGGCTGAAAGGTCTTGAGACTGAGATGGCCACTAGACTGACATAGAATGGGATTGGTAGGACAAGATCATTAAGAAGAAGGAAAATGGTAGGTATGATGGAATATGAAAGGGGTACACCCTGGGTATGAATGAAAGATATCTAACATTGGAAAGGATGACTCATTGAATTTGGTAATTATAAACTAGTGTGGAAGGACACATATGTGTGGTGACAATTGTGGCTATATCACTCCAAGTTATTTGTGGATTTACAATGGTGATTTGAATGATACAATTATCGATGAAGCCATTATAACTTGGTAAGGAAAGCATCTTAAAATAGGTGTTGGCGGTCAAGGTGAAATCAAAGTTTGTTTTTTCTCTTCACAATTCTTCATCTATATGAAATGTACACTCCATTGTTCTTGAACTACACCAAATAACGACAACCCTTTCATGGTGAAATTACTGACAAGTGGTGGAAGGGAATTATTGTTTCGACTCATCCTCTGGTTCTCTGGGCAACCAAAAAAATTCTAGGGAGTGAATTCTTGGTAGCTCATCAAGTGTTCATGGTCAATACTAACATCATGGTAATGTTCTTGGCTATGTTGCTCTAGATGAGGGTATCCAAAACCCAAAGCAAGTGGCTTTACCAAATGA
This sequence comes from Sequoia sempervirens, assembly GCA_007258455.2. NCBI lineage: Eukaryota > Viridiplantae > Streptophyta > Pinopsida > Cupressales > Cupressaceae > Sequoia > Sequoia sempervirens. Next base: position 539,932 of record VDFB02345691.1, on the reverse strand, counting down.
TCTTTCAACACATGATGCTTAGTGAAATGGATGAAGTCCTTGATAATGTGTATATTAATTTACTTGTTTCAATGCCACAAAACTATTACATGTCTCTTGGGAATGAATTGGAAGTGCTAAAGTTTCTAGTACTGAGGACCCTAAAGCTGAATGAGTTACTAAAGAGCATCACTTTCCTCATGCATGCAGCTAGAATTGCCAAGAATTTGAAGCCTAGTTGGGTTCAAGAGTATATGGTGGTAGATAGGTTGGAGGCGAAGATCTGGGCTAATGACTATGATGAATGGGACCTAGGTCTTGGGGATGACTAGATCAAAAATGAATTATGCGACATGGAGGAGAAAGCCAACCACCCAGCCCACCATGCATGTGGTGCAAAGTACCTAGTTTTTGTTAATGCCATTGAAGCCAAGAAGACGCAAAAGGTTAGGGATGTTGACAACTAAAAACTCTAATTCAAGTCTGTGATGGTGTAGTCATGGTGACAATATTATATTTTTGTTTTTTGCATATGGGTCTGTGTTTGTGAATATGTTGTGTATAATTCCTTACATTTGCATCAGTTTTGGTCTATGTGATGCTTAATTTTGATGGTCTCTACTAATTCGGTAGAAGTCTAGCCAAGGATGGCTCTATCAAAATCTATAACATAGAAGTGTAGGGCTTGGGTGTTCAAGGTCAAATGAAAAAAATGTTGGAAGCAATGTAATGGGATTGTAACATAAAGTTAAAATTTTGATGTAAACCTCTTTTTGCTAATTAATAGAATGGTTGTTGCCCCAAATAAATGCAACACGGGCTTGTAAATTAGGAAAGGTGAGCGAAATGCCATAAATCTATTTTAAGTTTTTAAGAAGCCAGAATCAAGGGCATGCTTGTAAATTAAGAAAGACACACAGGCTTGTAAATTAGGAAAGGTGAGGAAATTCCATAAATCTATTTTAATTTTAAAAAAAGCCAGAATCAAGGGCATGCTTGTAAATTAAGAAAGGCACATAGAATGTCACCACGTTGTATGAAAATAATAATTAAGACGAAAGGATTTCTCTACAAAAATTTTTGGATTGGATTTGTATTTGGGGATTTTAAATTATTTGTGATTGTGGATTATGGTGTGTGTAGCATAGAGTGGAGTGAGCCAATTTTCCCCTCCCTATTTCATATATATAATATTGAAAATTTTTTTTCATTTAAAAAATGTTTTTGTTGAAGAGGGGTGAAAGCTTAAATATTTATGTTATTATTTTAATATGATTTTTTATTTTAAAGATTTTATATTATTTTGTGAGGTGTTTTAAATATATTATTTTAGTATACAATTTTGATTAATTTATATATTAAATATTATATAATTTTTATTTAGAATATTATTAAAATATCTTTCTTGTACAAAATAATATAATTATTATTTAAAAATAAATATAATAAATTATAAATTTCTTTTTTAAAATTAAAATTATTTAAATATAATTTTTATTATATTGATCATAAAAATTAAATAAATTATATATTTATAATTTAATAATTTAAAAATATTTCATATTTTATTGTATATGTATAATTATGACTATACAAATTAAGGTATAATTAAAATTCTATAGATTTATATTATTTAATTAATGATTTAATACTATCATTTCTATGAATATTTAGGGGAATATTTAATATTATATAATATATTTAATAATTATTTCATATTAAAAAAATAATATTAGTGTATTAGCATTAATAATAATTATAGTATATTACATTTATTATAATATATTAATCATTATTTTTATAATTTTTTTATATAATAATTCATACAATATTTATTATTAATAATAATTAATAATTAATAATTAATTTTTATTATGCCGAGAGGCGTTCTTACAGTGGCATCATGGATGTTTCAGGTCCATGTAAGAAAAAATAAATGAAAGTTAAAAAGGAAGTTGGAATGAAGAAGGTGGAAGTTGAAGAGCCAAGAGTAACTGATGCAGCTTGGCATGTCTACATATTGATTGCAATAATCAAAGGCACTCCTCCACTTCTTCTGTCTTTAGCGATCTCATCCCCACCTTCTCTAACTTTGCCATCAACTCTGCTTCATATCGTTGGATCTCCTTCATTTGTATTTGCAGCTTCATGTTCTTAGATCTAGGGCCTGTATTTCTTGAGAATAGCTTATTTCAATTTCAATCCCAATTAAAAATAAGGGGAAGGGCAGAAGTTCGAAGCTTTGTATGTGCAACATGTTTTATCTTTTCACTTGTGGCAGTTGTATTGCAGTGGAAAAGAAAGTGGGGAAAAGCTCAGGCAAGGCAGTGATCACCTGGTGTTCTACTCAATGCAACCTGAAAGTAAATACACAATATCAATTTCAACGCATTCCCAACGTATAGTTCTATTGTGTAATTGGGTTTGTTTTGTTTTATCTTTTCTTTTCAATTATATGTCTCTGAATGAGATGCACCCTTCTACTGTAATGAGAGCTTTAGAGATTGAAATTCCTGTCATCTGCTTTATTTCATTTTTCCCATTAAAAAATGGCTACTGTGTATGTACAGAGTGATTTTTTTCAAAGAAGATAGCTAAAATCTTGGAAATCTCTTTTGATTTATAATGATTGGTCTTGCATGGTACCATCAATAGATGTAAATTTTGCTTCCACAAAATAAGGAACATATAAGGCACTACAGATTTATTCCAACGAGTTTGAAATGCATTCTAGAGAGCTTGAAATGCATGTACACTTACCCGTACCATGAAATTGACAGCGAATTTGAGCTCTTTTTAGGGCGGTTTTAAAAGTAGCGGATTTGTAGGTAGTGATTATAGATTATGACGACTTAATAAGATTTATGTCTCTGGTTTTTCAATTAAAATTATTAATTTATATTTTATGGATAGGGTTTATATAAATTTAATTTGTATGAGTATGGATGGTCTATTTGTTGAAAAGAGAAAACAAAAAATTAAATCAGAATTGTAAAACTAAACACAAATAGAGAAATATCAAGATTTATAGTGGTTCCCCTTAAAAGACTATGTCCACTCTCAAAGCAGGGGAATCTATTTTATATTAAATCTAGAATACATGTTGCTTCAACATATCACAGCTATACATACATCTTCTACCAAATACACTCCACTCCCTTAATGACTAATAAATTAATAGCCTACAAAGACACTATATTTAGCCTCATCATGGGAGAGCCAGAAATGAAAGAGGCGGCTCTAATGGTTGGGCTTCACCACCCAACAATCTCTCACTTGAAGTCAAACCAGTACAATCATGATATCACTTGCATGTACAACCTTGATGTCAAATTTTAATGACCGTAGTGTCTCCAAATGTTGTTCATGAACACTTCACATTAATCTTCTCCAAGTTGGATAGAACAAAGCTTAACACAATCTTGGAAAAATATTTATCATCTCTAGTAACCTTGGTAGTTACATTTGGATTGTGGTCTCTCTCACCCCCCATCCAAGAACCAAAGCTGACATGAGAGAAAGTTAAAGGAAGGGGCTTAACATATATTTAGCCTCATCATGGGAGAGCCAAAAATGAAAGAGGTGGCTATAATGGTTGGGCTTCACCACCCAAAAAGCTCTCACTTGAAGTGAAACCAGTACAATCATGATATCCCTTGCATGTACAACCTTAATGTCAAATTTTAATCGAGATTGAAGACCATAGTGTCTCCAAATTTTGTTCATGAATACTTCACATTAATCTTCTCCAAGTCTGATAGACCAAAGCTTAACACAATCTTGGAAAAATATTTATCATCTCTATTAACCTTGGTAGTTACATTTGGATGGTGGTCTATGTCACCTCCCATCCAAGAACCAAAGTCAACAGGAGAGAAATTTAAAGGAAGGGGCTTACTAGTGTGCATTTTTAAGGCAACACTTACGGCTTTCCAAAGGGACTGCTCCACAATATTCAAACCACCTCATGCTTCACCCATAGGTGTAGGCTTGCAACACATCAGCTCATCAGTCTGCCATAAGCAAGTAATCTTCCTTATCAAATCTTTAATCAAAATTTCTTTGTCTTGAGCGTGGGCATCAATTGCATTTGCAAAAGCAAAGCTATGGTATTCACTGTTGCCAAGTTCTTGAACACACCTTTTACCAATGTTTACTCTATCAAATGGTGGTTGGTCACCTACCTTGACCATCCCAGACTTGAACACAAGGAGCTAGAGTCGGTGCTCAAGGAAGTTCTCAACTATCAATGCTGAAAGATAATCAAGCTTGTTCTGAATTTCATCAAGAAATGCATACCTGATCATGCAATGCAGCAGTGCCTCACCCTCAAAATTTTGCTGGGGATTCTTGATGGAAATTTAACCTTCGCTCATGCCACTACTACTAGATGATCCCCCATACACCTCCTCCTCAACCAAGGCCGTGGAGGCAATGAAAAATTCCTTATCAAGATCCTCTTCCTCTCAAAAACTAAAACTTTTAGATGCCAGTTTGTTTGCTTTTGTTTCTTTGTCCTCAATTACAAATTGAATTTGTAGAGACTATGCAGGGGACGACCTCTCAACGGACCCATAGAAATCAACATGGTGATCTCCCTCAGCCAACGTAGAAATAAGTACAACCCTTTCCTCACATCCTTCCATTGTGTCCCATTGCTTCCTCATGTTACCATCCCATGCCTCCTCATGGCTGATTTCTTCTACCTTTTCCTCAAGGCACAAAACCTTAAACAATATATCTCCCTTTTTTGCCTCTTGATTGATGCTACAACCTCTATTCTAGGCTCTTCCACCAATGATTGATCCCTTATTACCTAGATTTCCTCTATTCGCTTCAACATTTTTTTCATCACCCACAACAACTATCTCTCCACCGTGAGACTTATGCTACAAGTCATCTAACTTAGGTGGCAATGTCATACAACCTATGCCCTAGCTCACCACAAAAGTGACAAAACTCATTATCTCTTATTACAAGTTCTCTTAGTTGTTCCTTCTTGTGCTCATTCAAACCCTCATCCATAGGCTGCAAAAGCGACTCCATCATGCTTTCAACCTCCTCAACCTCTACCGAAACATGCAAATCCTCATTTTCCCTAGGATTTGGGTTCAAATCTCGTTGCTGCTACAACCTTCCCTCTTTAAGAGAACCCTTGCTTCTGGTTTCCTTCTCCATTCTACTCATGATAGGAGTAGCCAAGAAAATAGGAGCTAGAAAGAGATCTGAGAGTGAATCAGTGGTAGACTTGAAAGAAGTAGATAAAGTTTCAATTAGTAAATCAAATCTAGTCTTTTTTTCTTACAGACTAAGTACTATAACCATTCCTTGAACACATTGTGTTTGAATCTTCTACCTCCTGCTGCAACTTGAAAAGAGAGACTTCATTATTAGCAAAATAAAATATTTCTTCTACCTCTTCCTCTTCTCTAGACTAAGCCACAACACTTTTTATTTCTTGCATCTACTCCATATCACTACCTAATTCCATCATTCCAAGAAACTCCTCAATAATAGAATCAACTTCATCATTTAATTCATCCAAAAACATTTGATGAATAACTCCCACTTCATCATGACTCTCTTCATGGCCATGGCACATAGACATGAGAGCTTGAACCTAATCATCCCATTTGGGACTCTCTTCCATATCTGCTTCATCCATTCTTCTGGGAATTCTTCAAGATTTCCAACTAGCTTCACCACTGAGCTGCTTCACAAGCTTCTTCAGCAGAGCTCTGATACCAATTTTTGAAAAGATTTGCAGACAATTTGAAAAGAAAAAATAGAAAATTAAATCAGAATTGTAAAACCAAACACAAACAAAGAAATACCAAGATTTATAGTGGTTCATTGACTACATCTACTCTCAAAGTAGAAGAATCTATTTTATATTAAATCCAGAATACATGTTGCTTCAACATATCATAGCTATATATACTTCTTCTAGAAAATACCCTCCACTTCCTTAATGACTAATAATAGCCAATAAATTAATAGCCTGCAAAGACACTATATTTAGCCTCATCATGGGAGATCCAGAAATGAAAGATGTGATTGTAAGGTTGGGCCTCACCTTTGAACACTATTACAATGATTTAATAATATTTATGTTTGTAAGTCTTTCAGTTTAAATGAACAATTTATATGTTATAGATAGGGTTTATATGAATTTGATATTTATGAATTTAATATTTATGAATATGGATGGTCTATTAAGCATATTGTATGTAAGTTATGTTGATAGAGATGAATTACTGGGATTTCTTTAAATATTACTTATTGGAATAATATTATAATTAAAATCATTTATTTTTAAAAATTTAAGTGGCATGGAATATAGAAAGAAGAAGAGGGTTTTATTTTTAGAAATTATTCACATTGTCTCTTAAAATGATTGAGATAATTTAAATTTTAGAAAAGAGATGTTTAGGAGGAAACGTGAATGATCATGTATAACAAAAGAGAGGAGCTTTGTTGAAAATAAAATTTTAATAATAAAAGAATATAAAGTAATATTAGAATTTTGAGTTTTAATTTTTTAAAAGGGAATGATTTGTTATATTATGACAAGTTATTTATTATCTATTGGAATCAAATGCATTGGTTCATTGAATTTATATAATTAATAATTTCCAAAAAAAAAATATTTTTAAAGATAAGACAAAAAAATATTAAATTACTTGACATAAAAAGAAGTTTGTAAAATTTAGAAAATTAAACATTGAAACAACATATCTTATTAGATTTATTTAAGTAATCTTTTCTAATAAAAATATTATTATTTATAAAAAACTACATATAAAAAGAAGTTTCTTAAATTTATAAGATTAACTATGAAACAACTTTCTTAAATTTACTACTACATATAAAACTAAGTTTCTACATTGATATACATAAAATTAAAAAAATATTGAAAAATATTTAAAATATATATTCTTTGATTCAATGTAAAATATGTAGTCTAATATAAGGTCTTTCATAATAAGAGGACATCTAAAATAATTTAAACCCAACAATCACACTGCTATATATAAAACTAAGTTTCTATACTGATATACATAAAATTAAAAAATATATTCTAAGAAATATATTCTTTGCTTCCATGTAAAATATTTAGTCTAATATAAGGCCTTTCATAATAAGAGCACATCTAAAAATAATTTAAACCTAGCAATCACACTTTGGTGTGAAATGGGTACACACTGAAAATGTGTGGAACATAAATTAGGGAAAATTTTGGTCTACTTTTTGCATACATTTGTGCAGTATACATGAATTCAATTGGTAGTCCATTTAGAAAATGATTTTTGAGCAATAAAGGTCACAAATTTTAATAGAAAAGTGAGAAATTCAAATCAATTATGCATCCAATTACAAGGATCTACACACAACTAAACAAAACATCTAAATCAACAAGATTATCAAGCTCCATTACCAATAGGGTCATGTTATGCTTCAAATAGGGAGAGAGGGAGAGGTAGGAATGGAAAGAGGGAGAGATATAGGGGGAAGAGCAAGAGAGATACAAATGGGTAAGGAGATAGGGATAGAGATGGAAATTAAAATGGAAATGGAGATGGGGATGGAGATGGAGGAGACGGATATGGAGAGGAGAGGGAGATAAATATAGAGAGAGGATAGAGGGATAGATAGCTATGAAAGAAATAAATATATAGAGATGGAGAGAAATGGAGAGAATGAGGGGGAGATAGAAATACAAAGATATAGGGAGTGATATATAAGAGGTAGATATGGAAATATATAGGGGTAGAGAGACATGGAGAGATAATAAGATAGAGATATAGGGATTGATTAAGGAAGCAATGTGGAGAGATAGATATAGAGAGGTAGAGAGATAGATATAGAGATAGAGGTAGAGATAGGGAGGGAGAAACAATGAGTGTTTGTGTATGCATAAGAGAGAGAGAGAGAGAGGGAGATAGTTATGTATAAACATATAGAGAGGCAGGGAGAGGAAGAAGAAAAATAGAGACAAGAGAGAGGAGAAGTATAAAGATATAAAAAGGAGTGATAGGGAGAAAGAGTGAGAGAGGGAGAGATATAGATAGAAAGAGGGAGAGATGGGGATATAAAGGAGAGATGGAGAGATAGATACAACTTGGGAAAGATAGAGAGGGTGAGATATAGAGTATAAGAAAAAGACAAGGCGATAAATATATAGAGGGAGAGATGGAAGGAGAGACAAAGAGGGAGAAGGATAAATAGAGACAAAAGGAGGGAAACAATGAAAGAGGGGGAGATGGAGAGAATAAGATAAAGATATAGGAAGTAATATATAGAGAGAGATAGAGAGGGATACAGAGATATTAGGAGAGATGGAGTGAATAAGATAGAGAGATAGACATAATGATATATAAAGAGTGGGGGAGAGGGAGAGATGGGAGATAAAAAGAGGTTATAGAGATAAGCAATTTAGAGATACAGAGGGAGAGTGAGAGAGAGGGGGAGTGAGGAAGATATAGAGAGGGGAAATAAGGAGTTTATGTGTGAGAGAGAGAAATATATGGAGATAAATATTGGGAGGGAGAAATGGAGAGTGTGTGGGTTAGAGAGGGAGAGATATTGAGAAAGGGATAGAGAGGGATAAATGTAGGGAGAGAGAGAGGGAAAGAAATAGAGAGAGGATAGAGAAGTAGAGAGATATAGAAAGAGAGTGATAGGGACAGGGAAGAGAGAGAGAGAGAGGGGGGGGAAGAGAGAGATATGCAGGGAGAGGTAAGGACAGAGAGATAAGGGGGAAAGACAGAAAGGAAGATAGAGATAGAGATGTAGACAGGTATGGAGAGAGAGGGAGAGAGAAATAGAGATATAAAGAGGGAGAGATAAAGAGAGGGAAATCTATGGAGGGATAGAAAGATATAGGAAGTTATATATAGAGGAAGAGAGGGAGATCTATGGATGGATATAAATATATAGGAAGTTATATGTAGAGGTAGAAAGATAAAGGAATTTATATATATATATAGAGAGAGAGAGAGAGATACAAATGTACTAAATTAGGATATATATGTATATAGAGAGAGATGGAGATATATATGTATATATAGAGAGAGAGGGAGATATATATGTATATCTCCCTAAGAGAGAGAAATATATATGTATATAGAGAGAGATGAATATAATTATGATTAGGATTAGGATTAAATTAGGGTTAGGGTTCAATAAAAATTCTAAGATAAAGCTTGGAGTTAGGGTTTAGGTGATTGAAGATAAATCAGGATTAGGGTTGAATTAGGGATAGGGATAGGGTTAGGTTTGGGATCAATTAGGATTAAGCTTCAATTAGGGTTGAGGTTTAAGTTAGGATTAGAATTCAATTAGGATTAGGATTCAATTAGGATTAGGGTTCACCTAGGGTTAGTATTAGGTTTCAAATTATAACTAGGACTAAAGTTAGGATGGGGTTTAAAATAGAAAGATAACATGTCAATATTAAGATTATAAAATGTAAAACTTAAGTAAATAATTAATTTAGTATATGAAATTTGATGATAGCATTTTTTCACAGGCTATAATTCGTCATTGCAACATATAATTGAAATTTTTATATTAAAATTTTAAATATGTTGATATATCATGCTCTAAAAAATACATCTTCACATTAAAAAAATTAAAATAATAATCACTACACTAATATATTTAATAAATTTCTAAAAAAATTATTTCTCCACATTAAAACTTCATTTTACATGGATAATAAATTATATTGAATTAATTTTATATATTCTATTTTTTATTTTAAAAAATATTAAAAAATAAATATATTCAATGTATTTATTTATATTAATTGTATAAATTTCATTTTAAATTATCACAACATAATTACCCAAATGAGTGCGACGATAGGCAACTAGCCACCTTATTCGAGAAGCATCCTTATTACGTTTTATAAAGATATGAACCATAAGAATCAAGGGACTCTTTTCATATGAATCATAAGAATAAGAAAGCCATTCCTTGTTCTATCTATAAAGCTATTATATAACTTCAATTCTTTCTTTATACATCAATAGTTCTATAAATGTTTCTATGTTATCAACATTTATTGTAATTCCATACATGTTTCTAGTATATGCAATCAAGACAAATCAACACAAATCTTAAGGTATGAAGGAATGACATTTTAACATTTAGAGGTAGTGTTGCCCTTTGTACTCCTAGACTTATATAAGGCCCTCTACCACGGAATGCTTGTTGGGATGTTTTATTTTGCCGACCACTAAGAAATTTTCTAACCTACAAATTAGATATATTAGATGGTTTTTACATAAACATGTGTTGTTATGAGAAGGAGTGCAGTGTTTAGTTTATTTGTGGCCTCTTGCATAAACTATACTAATTATAAGTTTTCTAGACTATGAAGATATGCAGCCAGTATTACTCTCTCTATCTCTGATGTTTAAAAATTAATAATCAGATTTAGATCACGTAAGAAAAAAAGAAAAAAAATGATTTTAGAGAATTCTAGGAGAATAATAATACCATCTGCAAATTTGTACTCTCACAAAAACCTTTGGGTATAAAAAAAAAAAAAACCGATTTGTTCACTAATATCTAAAATATTTTCTTATCAATTAAAAAAAATTAGATTCATATGAAATGTATTTACCTTACTGCATTTAATATTGTTTTTGTTTCTAATTGTCAAAATAATAAATGAATTTTTCATCAACCTTAAAATATCTAAATTAATTAGTTATAATTTTTTGTAAACAAATTAGATTCATATTAAAATTATTTCCCTCACTATCCTAAATGTTTTTTATTAGAGGAGAAATAGGTTTTGAATGGACCCGAAACCATTAGGTTTTAAAGGGACCCAAAACCTAAACAGGGGTGGACAAGCTACCTAAAGAGAATACAATAAAGCCCATCAACGAAACAAAGACAAACCAATAGCCAAAATCAGCTGACCAACACAAAACCAAGAAACTACATGGATCTTAAACCCATTGATTTTGACGGGACCAACAACCCAATACAACCAGGTTTTGGCAAGGAATTTAAAACCAAGAGAAAAGCTTGCAACAACTAGGAAATAGCATACCAATCACTCAAGAAGATTAGTCTCTCCATACCAGTTGCAAAAACAACTAAGTTATAGGTCTGTAGAAGTAGAGCCCCAAAAGTACAAAAAATATTTCCCAACAACATACCCTCTTCACCTCTATAGGATAGATCATCACAAGAACTCGAGGCTCCACGTGTGTTCCATAAAAACCAATTGCTCAATCCACCTCTATAGGAGACACGACCAAACTTGTCTAACCCACCACAACCACAACACCCCTGAATACCAACATTCCACCTCAATAAATATTGGGATCCCCCTCAATGGGAAAAGTAGTAAGAGACCTTCATTCCCAGAATACACCTCAACCCTAGAGGGAGAGGAATCCACCTCCAAAGGAGAGGTCTTCACCTCAAAAGAAGACCTAGTATTTGGAGAGAAGGAAGAGACTGTAGTGAGAAGGAGGTCCTTAGCAAGCAGCAGTAGCAACAACATCTAGGTCTTCAAAATTATATTTGAAAATCACCCAGCCCTCAACACATTCAACATAGAACGATGCTGATACAACTCCAAACCCATACCCACAGAAGGCTCCAGCCAAAGTACCAACCCCCAACAAGAAAAACCATTGATAACACTAGCACAGGCCCACACAAAACCCTGCAGAGAACAGGGAAGAGAACAACCTCATTTGAGCATTACAACTGCTCCATCTTATGGGCCAACCACCCAAAATATGCTCCAAACCAAGATAATAGGAATTAAATCCCACCTACCATTTGGAAACCACAACCGTGCCGACAAAACCCCCAAAAGATAGCCCCCAAACAGAGAACACATTGACGCATCAAACAACCTAGAGGAAGCGAGAAGAAGAAAAGGCCAACAAATAAAGCCCCCAAGCCATCCTACTACACCGAGTAGAACCAAAAATAAACCTCTTCTTCAACCTATAAACCCCAAGGACACCCAAGTAACTGCACACTCCCTTTAGGGAACAACAAAGTGAAAGGGGAAAACGCACAACACTAGGAAACACATAGGGCCATAGGCTACCCCACCAACACCTACCATTAACCATAACAACACAAAAAGTAGTAATTCCAAGGGAAAAGCCAAGACCCGACATAGGGAAACCAAAGATCTCACCAACCACTGCATCTTCCGCCTCAGAGAAACCCCCAACCTCTCTCAAGGCCCTCTCAACACTGCACCCACTAGATCTGCTGCTTTCCCTTCTCAGCTCTGAAATAGATGACTCCCACACAACAATCCAAAGGAGCACAAACCTTCACATAGGCCTTCCACTATAGCCGATGTTCCCAAATAGTTGCTTCCCCCCGCCATCATCATCCTCTAATTTAGATTCCTCCTCTCCCTCTTTTGTAGATTTCAAACCGCCCTTGTTGCACCTACTCTTGCCCATTGCTTTATGGTCATGAATTCAAAAACATCCTTCAGGTCAATTTTTTTAAATAAATTTTGATTAAGATGAAACTTATTTCCCTTATTGTAGTTAATGTTTTTTGTACTTATGATTTTCAAATAATAATAATTGAATTGTTCACTAAATTTAAAATATCTAAATTAGCTATTTATCAAATTTTAGTGTAAATAGATACATATTGAAATTATTTCCCTTAGTGCCTTAAAAATGTTTTTTTATGGTCATAAATTCAAAAAAAATCATTAATCCACTTATCCATTGTTGTCAATTCAAAATACCAAAATTTTGAACATATAAGAATTCTAATACCCTTCAATGGTACAACCCAATCTATTGTAGCTAATATCCAATATAGCCAAATTAAGAAGTTTGTTGATGCTTGAAGTGAGCTTCCAAATAATAGGGACATAGGAACCACTCAATCTATTGTAGGTAATATCCAACACAGCATAATTTGGAAGTCTCTCAAACTTGAATACATATCTTAAAAGGATATACATCAGTGAGAGATACAATAGATTTGATGGAATAACTCCTACAAGCCTATTATATCTCAAATTAAAGATATAAAGCTTTCACAAACTACACTTGAATACAACTTCCAAATGGAAAATTTGTACTTCAAGTAAAAACATATGTGATAGAGATACAAGAAAGTATGATGGAATAACACACAAAAGCCCCTTATATCTCAAGTCAGAACTATCGAGCTTTCTTAACCTACCTAGTGGAGGAATTATGCCACTCAACCTACTCTTGAATACAACTTCCGAAATTTTTTTTTTTTTCTTCAAGTAAAAACATATGTGATAGAGATACAAGAAAGTATGATGGAATAAAACACAAAATCCCCTTATAGCTCAAGTTAGAACTATCAAGCTTTCTTAACCTACCTAGTGGAGGAATTATGCCACTCAACCTACACTTGAATACAACTTCTGAATGAAAAATTTGTTCTTGAAGTAAAAACATATGTGATAGAGATACAAGAAAGTATGATGGAATAACACACAAAATCCCCTTGTAACTTCAAGTCAAAATTATTGAGCTTTCTTAACCTACCTAGTTGAGGAATTATGCCACTCAACCTACACTTGAATACAACTTCTGAATGATTTTTTCTTTCTTCAAGTAAAAACATATGTGATAGAGATACAAGAAAGTATGATGGAATAACACACAAAAGACCCCTATAGCTCAAGTTAGAACTATCCTTAACCTGCCTAGTGGAGGAATTATGCCACTCAATAGATTATAAGATAAATCCATTTTACTCCACTTTTCCAAGTTGTTCTAGGAATGAGGTATAGTGGAATAGCATCCAAAAGCATCTTATAGTTCAAAACGACGTTATCAAGATCTCTCAACCTATACTTGAATATATGAATACATCTTTCAAATGAAAAAATGAATCTTAATTACATATGTGATAGAGATATGGGTAGGTATGATCGAACAACACCTTCAAGTCTGTTATAGCTCAAATTAGAGCTATTAAGCTTTCTCAATCTACCTAGTGGATGAATCATGCCACTCAACATGTTATAAGATAAATCTAATGTACTAAATTTTTCTAGTTGTTAAAAGCACTGGATCTTTAGCTTCCTCAATTTACCAAGCGAAGGACTTAGGCCACTCAATATGTTATAAGATAAATCTAATATACTAAATTTTTCTAGCTATTCAAGGAATGGGGTAAAGACCCACTTATCCTATTATTTTACAAGTACAAAACCAACAAATTCTTGAGTTTCCCTAACGAATGTGGCAATGATTTAAAGATAATTTTTCCTGATAAGTCAGGTTTGTTGAGCTTACTTAAATTTCTAATGCTCTTGGGTATGCTCCCATGGAATGCATTCTCTACCTAACTTTAGATGGAATGATGCAAGCAACCCCTATATCTTGGCTTTTATAATGTAAGGCTTTGATTCTCATTTTCTTGTGTTTCTCTCACACCTGATCTTGTAGACAAATTGTCTTGTTGAAATGAAATCACATGTATCAATTGAAAATTTCCAGGATCCCAAACACACTAATTGTATGATTGGGTTTCCCTCTACAACATTTTTTAATAGAATTAGAGCCTGGATGTCTGATTTTAAAGTTGTACCACATTCCAAGTTACATAAACTACACAAAATCACAAAATCAGAACTTGCAACATCACTTTCCAATATCTTTTATAATGTTCCATCAAGAACCTTCAATAACACTAAACTTCTCAATAGATAATAATGTAAAATAGAACATACAAGAACATGAATATTCAACTAGCACTTGTAGCCTGGGGAGCTGCAACGAATACACCATTAGTATTATATAATTAGCTAAACGTTATTGGTCCTGTTATTGCAAATATCATTGAAACCAACTGTAGTTAAAATAATAACAAATATTTAACATATATGACATTTTAAACCTCCCAGGAGTTGATGAATTCTATTTGATTACCTCTGAAATTTTCAAAACTCTCGTTATTTGTGAGACACTATATAAAACTTTAAGCATTTCCAGCAGACCTAGTATCGCTATTGTTCCCATCATTCATAGAAATAGAAGATGGGAAATGGCCATCTAGAAGGATCTATGAATATTTTACAGTTAGCCAGTTTCTTTGAAGCAGGGATAAAACATACAGTTGGTAGTCATACATAGGACACCACTACAATATCTACAAAATATGCAATCCTAAGGCACCTCCATATATGGAACCCTGCTATCATTAATGACACTTTACATGAACTCATAAATATATTTTAAGGAAAATTTAATGAGTAAGCAGCAGAACAAAAATGCATAAATCTACTAGTCTACGATGTCCAATGCCCAAGGGAGACCAATTGACCATTCATAATTGTCTAAATTAGCAAGTTGAATGTCTGCAACTCTTAAGGAAAAGCTATCAAAGTGTCCTAAATCAAACAAAGTTTATTCGGCAGTTGTTAAGCAATGACATGGTAAGAAAAGAGCTTGTTGGTGCTTAGTAATAACAAACATCAAATAGTTTCCAACAGGTCAATCAATGCTATGAGCTACCCTATGGATGAATCAGCTCCACATAATAAAATTGGAATGCAATCCTATGTGCTTTCCTTAGTTTATAAATATAGGTGTCTCTTTGCAACAATCTGTGATCTGCCCTAGTATAAGTTATCAAAATTTCATTGTCCAGGAGTTTCTACTAGTCTATTTAAATAGTTGGGCAGTTGCCATGGTAGTTATCTAAAGCTTCCTACATGATGGATTTACACCCATAAATCTGCAATGATTTCCTCAAGTTACAAAGGTTTTATTAAGTAAGAATATTCCTTTTAATATTCTTCTCTCCCACGTCTTCAGTTGTTCTGTAGGTTTGGGAAAGGGCATATTCTTTGAAAATATTCTATCCCCTTCTATAAGTAGATCTCCATTGGAGCTAAAGAGTAATTACTATTGCTGTAAAAGAGTTTACATACATTGTTGATGTCAGTTATTCAGTTATAAATATCATTGTATGTGTGGCACAATCCCAAACTTGCACACCAAGCCTCTGTAAATGATATTTTGTAACCTTGGCTCATACAGGTCTTCCATCCACCACCACAGCTCAAAAATAATGGATATTTTTGCTTATCAGGGACTGATTAGGGAATGATGCATATTTTCCTTTTATTTATAATTTTTTTGGAAGAATTCTAATTTGTAAGGCAGCGCGATAGTGTCGAAGAAATGTTTGGCGTGTTATGTTAAGAAGTTTTAGAGTTGCATGCCTTTTTCCTAATGTTTGCACTTCAATCCTATTCTGTATGCCTCCTTCCTAACCTTAGAAAAGAAATATTAGCAACCCTAAAATTAATTAAAAAAAATCAGAACAAAACCGTGCATACATTAAACGTAAGGATTTGAACGTGTAGAGTCCACTTTGCAATACCCGACTAAAAAACGTCTAGTTTCAAGCTTCCCAATATCTATAAATTACACTTATAGAATTCTCATTAGTAAAAAAAACAACATCAATCATAGGATCCCAAATGAATAAAGATATTCGATCCTTGTACAACAAGTTAGGAAAGATTCTAGATGCAACTACTGTAAATAGGAATAGTTTTCTACTTTGCTCTGTTATTGGTATGCCCACAAGATATATGCCCCTAATGCCCTTGAGAACACATAGATAGAGGCTTATCTATGAGCTTACATTCTGTGGTAGTCCTTCACTTTTGATTATGTCTGGATTATGTGATTGTGCTTGTCCGCATTGCAAAACATAAGTATTGCAAGCAACAAGGTGTGATTTTTTTGTAATTTGTATGATGATTGAACTTTTTCAATTGATTGAGATTAAGTTATTAATGGGGAGTGGATTGAAATTAATGCATTTTCCCTCTTTCTTTCTGTGGAACGGTCTCCACAAAACTTATGTTGATACTTAAACCTATCCCTATTCCTCCATACGTGCGTGATGTAGAACTATTTTCTTGCATGAATGGTGTAGAGACACACCCCTGCTCATGTAATGGAATTCCAACCCTTGTGTCCTCCACACTTACAATTAAATTTACAGTATCTGATGCTTTAGTAGAGGTTGATTTGACGGATACAGTAGGCTACTGATGTGCTCCATCTGATAGCAATAGTCTGAATGTCTCGTAGCTATTCCTCCTATCTGCAGCCTCAATCCCACTTAAACTGCCACATGATGTAGTTGAACAATGTTTTTGATCTTCAGTCAAATGCTTGGAACATGCCTCAGCATTGCCTTCAATTACAACCTCGAATTTTTCTGCTAGATGCACACAGACATAAATTTGACCCCTCTCTGTGAACTGTAAAGTTAAATACAGTAAATTAGGTTAGCTTAATAAGGCCTAGAATTGAAGATTTGAAGGTTCAACATTTATTAACCTTTCTATTTAAACTGGTATAAATTTCAACTTGTTACCATGTAAAACTCGCATTACTGAAACAAAGACTCAATAATTAAATGTGAAATGGCCTTGCTCATATTAAAACAAGCGTCGAATTTTCATGCTTATCCATGCAAATCTTATCACTAATTTTTGTGGATAGTAGTGGCTATCTATAAGGAAAAAACATTCATATTTCCCCAAACTTAAATCATAAACACCAAATTCAAAATTGAACTCATGAGAACAATCTGATGACCTCTCAAATATCTACTAAGGACAAAAGCTTAATATAGGGGATAGAAAAAATGTGTACCATCTTGCGTTACAAGTGGATACTCTGAAGCGTTGAGCTTAATAAACCAATCCCATTCAGAGCCTTTCGTCAAAATAATTTTTGTAGCATAGAGTGGTACCTCAAGGTCCAAGTGAACCGCATACTGGTTCAATGGATGGTATAGTGCCTGCAATGTCCTCTTCAACTTCTCCCCGTCTCCCTTTGAGCTTGAAATCAAATAAGCCAACCTTGGAGGTAGAGGCACTACTGAAGCAACAATAAGAGAGAATATTTTGGACTCGACAAAAACAACCTTTGTGACGTCATTGCTCCCTCCCTTAAAATGTTCCAACATCAGGTATACACCATTGTTTGAGGTTGAGATTAGGGTTACGAAAAGTACCAATAACAGGGACACCAGAGATAACACAACTAGAGTTAAGATCCATTTTCTTTCCATGCTAGCCAATTTGGAATGCATCTGCATCGAGCCTGGAATTTGACGGCCACCCTTGCGTGTCATATGAAAATTTTGTGACGGTTTGTTCATTTAAATACCTGTCATTTTACTTTTATGAAAAAAATTTAAGTGTCAAAAAAATATTTGAAGTATCTAAAAAATCAATATATTAGTAATCTAGGAAATATTATTTTATAAGATAATTATGTTAGAAAATTTACAAATTTTAGAAACTATGCATGCACTCAATTAGTAAATCCAATTGCATATAATAAATTTTCTTGATAATTAAATAATTATATATATGTAATTTACATTTTGACAATGCGTAGAGTGTTAGATTAAGAATAATTATATTGCACAATATGATTTTTTTTCCATATATTTATTCTCTAATTTGTAAAATTGTATTACTATTTTGACTATAAATTAATTTATTGATTTCATATGTGTAAATATCATAAAAACACATTTAAATATCAATTTCAAATCAAATCTAGCAAGAAATAGTTATATAAAATTAAAAATAGTTCAATCGGCAAATTGATCTATCTAAAATCATATTTAAACATCAATTTCAAACCTATTCAGAAATAAATATATAAAATTCAAAATAGTTTAATCCTTATTCAACTCATTATCTAAAATTTCAACATGCTCACCAATAAAACACAAGTAAAATAAATGTTATTGAAAAAACAATGCTATAAAGTGAAATTACCTGCTATTGTTCAAATTTTTTTATAGTTTAATCTTAAATTCATCTATCTAAAACCATAAATTATTTGTAAAAGGAAAAAAAGGTTTCAACATGCTCACCAATAAAATCAAAGCTAAGAGTCACTATACACAAAATGCTATAAAATAAATGCTTTGAAAATACAATGAAAATTTGTACTATGTTGTTATTCATAAGAATATCCTATATATATATATTAAAAAATTGTAAATTTAGAAAATATTCATAATTAGAAATAAATCTTAAATCTTAAATTTATTGTTAATTGTAACAAGAAGTTTCTAAATTATGTAGAAAATAAATCTTGTTGAAATATTCAAAAAGTTAAAAATGAATTATATTCTATTTTGAAAAGATTTTGAATTAATATATATTTTTATAATAAATATTATAAATCATATATATTAATATAAAGCAATGATAACTATTAGTAAAAGTGTCAAAATCTTTAAAAAAATAGAAACAACTATATTTAATCTTGAAAAGATTATATTCTCAATAGATTTTGAATTAATAAATATATTTATAATAAATCATATATATTAATATAAAGTGAAATTAGAAAGAATTATTCCAATTTTCAATTATAAACTTATTTATTTATTTATCATAAACACATATAAACATATATATATATTTATATATGCCTACAATAATTTTTTACAATTTAATAATAATTTGAAGTGTCATATTTACGGTTATATAAAAATGTAGCAAGTCAAATGATACGGTCTAATAAATTTTTAGGTTGTAATATACCGTCCAAAATGCAAAAAACAGTCAAATAGACCATCAAATTCCAGGCCTGAGATTCTGCATCACATTCCTCATTATTTTCCCAGGAAAAAGAAACACATTAACACCTAGTTCCCAATTTTGGGCTGAAATGCATGACACAACTAGTGATGGCAATTATTAAACACAACACATCGTTATCCTTGGGACACATCAGCTGGCCACAGTAAAAGAAGTCTCCAACCACAAGCTAACGTGCACTAACAATTGTCATTCTGTCCCGATAGTTTTGCAGTCTACTTTAACCAATATTAAATGCAAATAAAACTATGTTTTCAGGCATCAGGCTATGAATGTTTAATGGCCACTCTATTTCTAGTGTAGAACAACTTTCAGACGACTCTATTTCTGGCGTGAGACAATAGTCAGGCTGGAACCTAACACTAATATAGCCTATCGGCTAAATTAACTCACAGTTATATCTATATAGATGTTCAACAACCAATTTAATGTAAATAAACTTGGATGGACCTTAAAAATATAAAAGGTGAGATATACTCACTTTTTCTGAAAGTAATCATTATAGTTGCCATAATGTGGCTTAGAATATTTTGTGGAAGGGAAGTGATTCTTAGACACATTAAGCGATACCGGTTAGCAAATTACATACTAAAAAATATAACAAGATTAGATGTGAACCTCATCATTAATATAATATAAAATCCCTAAAAAGAAATCATTTAACTTTCATATTCTATATCTCATTAATAAATAAGAAATTATGAATTTTATAAATAAAATCTATATAAATCTTTCTCCAGTATCTTTATAAACTTTAATACTCATTAATTATTATATTTTTTAAATGTGCATTGAAAAACTGAAAATTACTAAATTCTACAAGAAAAATATTTGAAAAATGATTCAGATCAATTGTTTTTAGAAAACCATTTAAAGGTTGCAAGAGAAATCTGAAACTCAACATCTAATAATTACATCACTTATTGCCACAATCCAATAGAAAAAAATACAGAGAAATAAGCTAGCTTACGTTTTTAATTAGATCATCAGATGAGGAGAAAGCATTACAATAGCTTCCATCAAATCTCCTAATTCACCTTATCACCTTCTGCAGAATGACATTATTTATACCACAATAAACCAGTATTTTTAAAGACACGTAAAGTGCTGCAGTGTCAAGATATGCAGAAATATAAAGACAAGTTAGAAGAAATGGCGTGCCACTTATAAGTCAGTGTGACAAGTATCAAACGGTCTGTCTGAGATGTCTCTCGTACACAAAATATAAATTCAAATTCGAAGTCAGTAAATTTTAATGAAAATATGTTTTTCTTATGTACAGATACCATTTAATATTGCTTTTTGATAATTGTGGAATATTTATAGTTTATAATTATTGCATAGTATTTATATTATCATTTATAAAATAGTGTTACAAATTTATAAAAAAAGATGGTGGAAATATTCACACTTTTAGAATTTATATGAGATTATAGTCTATACTATTAAAACATGAAACATAAAAATAATAAATATCAACTCTTAAATGATGAAAGAAAGAGTACATAGTGGAGGATATAGTCATTCAGTTTTCTCTATACATTAGCAGGATCTGAAGTGTTCATGGGAGAGTCTCATCCATCATCATCATCTTTAACATTAATTTCTTGATTATCTTTGTTAACCCACACGAACAAGAGAAATACCAAGAGCTAGCTAAAGAAATTTGTTGGAGTTAAACTAGCCTATATTTCCACCAACAAGAGGTGGTGGAGGAGAGTGGTGATTAAAGTGATTCAATTAGCCTCTCTAAGCATGATCTCTTCCTATTGGAGAATGGAATGCCCAAGAGTGAGCATCCTAGTTGTCACAAGCTAAATGACTAAGTACTCAACAATGCCCTCAAGATAGAGACTAGCCTTGAGAGGAGGTGGGAGTTAGAGAAACACGAGCAATAGTACAAGGGGTGTTACCTTAGTGACTCAAAAATATTTAATTGAGAAATATTAAGTGTAAATTTATTCAATTTAACTCGAATTTATATTAACACATCAAAACAAATCATAGCTTTACGGTAAAGTGAGAAATTTTGATCAATAGTACAACAAAAAAAGTAGAATATATATTTTTTTAGATGCTAAAAATAATCTCCACATTGAAATATATAAAATTTGATTGTATATGTAGGGAATTTGAGATTGACCCTATAATAACATCATATGTAAAAAAAATACTCAAGACTAAACTTTTGAAGAAATCATGAATCTAGGTCCAAATATCTTAAGCTCTAAGAGAGAACTAGGGAAAATATTTGAGACACTTATGATGATCATAGAAGGACAATGAGGAATTTAAATATACAAATGGGTTTAACTAGAACGGATGGGGAGGCCTTGAAAAATAATACACAAAGCAAAGTGGGCAATTGTTGGTTCAAGCACAACCAACTAGAAAGCAAAGTGGGCAATTGTTGGTTCAAGCACAACCAACTAGATGGTGTGAACTCTGGATTGCCAAACTAATGTAAAAGATTGTAGATGTCATATTTGATTAAAAATACCCACCATAGGTGAGTCAATGCAGGATCATGGGGTCCAAATTAGGCCCTTAAGTGGCAATTAAAATTCAGAAAAAATGAGTTAAACAAATTGACATAAAAATTTGAATAGGTTATTAACATAATTTGAAAAATATGTAAGAATAAAATTTGTAGAAAAATGAATGAATTTAGTTTGTAAATACTAGTCCTGTTTTGAAAAACGTAAATCTATTTGGTGAAATTTTGAAATTTCAATACAATAGTAATAAATTTCTAGGAAAAAAGTAAAAAATAGGTGTATGTTTTACCAAACTAAGTACAAGCAAAAAATAATATATTTCAATTTTTTTTTAAACTTTCAATGTAGACGACATACTTGGATGTGAAATCACCTAAGAATAATAGATAGATTTCTATTATATTGATGGAAAGTTTTTATGAATAAACCATTTTCATTTTATCAAATTCAAATGTGAAATCACCTAAGAATAATAGATAGATTTCTATCAATTAGAAGTTTATCAAAATGCATGTAAAAAATCAATAATAATTATCTATTTAATTACAAATAAGTCATATTTTATATTGATGGAAAGTTTTTATGAATAAACCATTTTCATTTTATCAAATTCAAATAAAAAATTATGACATTACAACCACTCAACAATACCACCCCAATGGGATTTGAACCTTGGTGGCAAGAACAACAATGCCACCTTTAAACCAACAAACCATGCCACTATTGGCAGAAAGCTAACAATTTTATGAATAAACAAATTTTTCATTTTATCAAATTCGGATAAAAATTATGTCATCATTTTCATTTTATCAAATTCGGATAAAAATTATGTCATCAACCACTTTTAGCTTAAAGCTGAAAATTTTATGATTAAATCATTTTCATTTTATCAAATTTAGATAAAAATTATGTCATCAACCACTTTTAGCTTAGATCACCAGTTTTTGACCACCATGATCCTACACTCACCTAGGTAGATGAAAAATTCCTTAGCTTCATGCTTGGATAAAACATTCCTAGTAACCTACGAAAAATGATCAAGAAGGGTTTTGTCCCCCTTTTTCAAAAACCTAAATAATAGACCCAAGGAAACATTGCAAGAGGATGATTTTGAAACTAAATAATAAGGGATTATAAAATATTTTCTAATTAATAGGAAAACCATAATTAAAACTAGTGTCATTCTATATAACCAAAGGTTTCATAGCTTTTCAAGCCCACCAAATATTTTTTTCACAAAGATCCCTTGAACTTGAACAATGTCTTTCATAATGAGGGTGTAAAGAGCAACCCCCTACCAACTTATTATTCTAGAAAGGTGTGCACTAGAGTTTTTCAAGCCTCTTTACCCTTAAAATCATAAATGATCCACTTGGACATAGAGACAAATGTTGATGTTGAGCGAAAATTAATCCTAACCCTCCTAAATCATGTAGAAAATAATAATACTCTCAATCCACCTAATCAACAAACCAGTGATTCAATGAGGAAGCCCAAGGATAATCTATAAGAATATTTTCTAACTTCAAATACGAATATTTAGAAAGCACCCAACTTGAAAAATAATATACATGAGTGGCCACAAGAATCTTGGAATAAAATTGAAATTCCTAGCCAAAGAAAAGTGTTTAGAAACCAAAATAGGCCAATTTCTCATTTCCAGTAAACAAAAATTTCCATAAAGTTGTTAGAGAAGCTTGAAAAGAAAAAGGGATGCCAAAAATATTTGTTTATACCAGCCCAATCCACTTCCATCCAGAAGAATTAAGGAGAACAGGATTGGGTAAGAATCATTGTTTGTAGCATAGAGTCTTTTGACATTAAATAGTTGGGCCCAAGGCTCTCCAAAAGATATCTAGGCACTAGAGAGTTGGTTTATATTATTTTTTTGCTTCCAAAATAGTGGGAAAATCATAATAAAAAATAAATGAGTCTTCTAGAAGACTCAGTAAGTGCTCTATTTTTCCCTTTCAATATTTTTCCTCATTCCTAGCTTTCCAAACATACAATAAAGTTTCATTAGTGACCAACAACCAAAATAGATTAACAAATTTTTCAAAATCCTTTCTTTTTCCAAATATCTAATTTGTTGTTTTTTACTAGAATTAAAATTTCCCCATGCATTTGGATTTGCAAAGAGGAGACAATACAAGGTCATGATGGTCCAAAAAGTGGCGATATGATGGGTATGTGTAGGGGTATGGTTAGCGACTTTTACCCAAAATTAATATAGAAATAGAAAGGTTTTGAGGGTGTGGCTTTCCACCAATATAAATTGTGCTTTAATTTGATTTAATAAGTAATTATTATTCACATTTCTATTTGAATTCGACTAAAGTCATGATTGATAGGTTGATTGAAAAACATCTATAACTTTCAAATGAGTATCACATTTTTTTTGAATCCAAAACATGCGTCACATTCTATACCTTTGCAGCCTATAGGATTAAAAAAAATGAATTTCATGAAGTTTTGGCTCCCACATTAAGATATAGTTAGACATAAATTTTATATTTTTAAAAGTTGAAATAAAAATTCATAATTAATTATTCACTTGGAAAAAAATTACAAAAAAGTATACGCCGGGACATGAGTCCTCTACCCATATCTAAAATATTATTAAAAAAATATTATCATTTTATTGTGGTTAGGGTGGGTAGACAGACACCTACTTATTATTTTTTCCCTGAAATTTAAGTACTACTACATTGAATTTTCAAATTTTCACCAAATAGATTATTTTATTTTTGAAATAAACCTGGTAGTTTAGAAAACCCCATTCAATTTTCTAAATTCTAATTTTTATATTTTTTGGAAATAATATAGGATAACATGTTATTCAAAATTTTTGCATGGGACCTAACTCTAATTTTTTCTAATTTTTTGCAGCCCACTTATGGGCATGTTTTCCATGGTATTGATCCTCCACATACCGGGGGTAAAAGCTAGATTTTCTTTTGAAAAAAATAGTCAAAACACTATGATATATTATTTCAATTCTTTTGGATAATTCACAAAATTCT
The DNA here is from genome assembly GCA_007258455.2 of Sequoia sempervirens. NCBI lineage: Eukaryota > Viridiplantae > Streptophyta > Pinopsida > Cupressales > Cupressaceae > Sequoia > Sequoia sempervirens. The sequence goes on along the minus strand of VDFB02345691.1, from coordinate 514,769 downwards.
ATAGTATTTCTAGACAAGGAAAAGGTATTTTTTAATCAACATCAACCATTTTAAACAACCTTTTTTAGCTCTATTAAGCTATTCCAATTTTATTGAAAGATCTTTTTTGAAATTTTCACTTTCTTTTAATCCCCAAATTTTATTTACATGATCAAAGATGTAGTTTTTAGATACTTATTATATCATAAATTTTATTTGAATTCAAGAAGTCTACTCTAGAGCCACATGTCCAATTGTAACTATATAGATTAATACCCCATGGTTCTCACAACAAACTCTATTATCTATTGATGTACTCCATATTTTCCATTATTCCCTTATAACTATGTATGTTCCCCTCTATTCCCATGCCTTTGCTGAACACCCTTGTAGTAGCACAAGGTGTTTTTCTTTATGTTGAAGGTTTAACCATATAGATTTATTACTACAACTTAAAACATTATTTATTTTAAGTTCTCATTGTTGTTAATCATAGATTTAACTTTCTCCGATGCTTTTCATATTGTTTTGAAGATCAAGTAACTACTAGGAGAGACTTGGAAATCTCCTAAAAGAAGATCATACATATACAAATCTTTCCATGATATTTCTTGTTATGGGATAGCTCTTTCTATGTTTCTATAATTACGACTCTCAAAGGTTCATCCCTGTCATTTGAAATAATTATCTATTTGGAAACTAGAGCTATACCATGTTTCTTAATGTTAAGGTGTTTCAAGGCTAAACTACCATAATTCTTTGAATATGAAACATAGATTTTTGGTACCCTAATGGCTTCTCTTGCACTCTTAGGGTTTTTCACCTAAAAGGAGAGAAATAGGGCCAAAAATACTTATGAATCACTCAAATCAGGATGTATGTAATTTTTTTAATGTAATCAAGTTAACTATATGCAGTTGACTAATCTAAAAGAATGAAAATGAATGCAAAAGTGAAATAAAAGCTATGTTTGAAAACACATTGTGATATGCAAACAATGAAGAAAATGAAGGAAATATGCAAAACATAAAGAGATTGGTCAAATTAGAGTGCAACTGGGAAAAATGTGATGATTCTCAAATGTATTGGATGTTGGCAGATTCACTAATTTTTCATAGTGGGACTCATTCGCCCAGGGTGGCAAATCACTTATACTAAAAAAGTGTGAGGAGCTAGTTTTTGTCTATTGGGATCCAAAATCTAACAAAATTCAGATTTTCAGTCCTAAGGTGGGACTCATTCGCCATAGGTAGTGAATCATTCTTATCCAAATATTTTGAAAAATTAAGAGACAACTGTGCAACACCAGTTATCAAAATGTCTGTTTGTCAGGTTACTGAAGTCAATTCTATAGAAAACAAACAAATAAGTCTCTCCAAGCTTGAAATTGACTTAAGTTGACTTGAAGCACCTAGTTGAGTTGGAAATCAATCTTCAACACCTAAAAATATGTCAAATCTGCACACAAAGAGTTGCAAACAAACATGCAATAGGGCAAAAATTATTAAGGGTTAGTGAATAGGTGTTTGCCTTGGTCAAACCCCACTTTTGGTAATTAAACCCTAGAAAATATAATGAAATGAAAGAGAAAGATAAAATAATAACATGCAAGTGCTATCAACTTACCTAACCCTTGATTATGCAATTCTAAAGTAATGCCAATGGTTGCTTCAAAGTGCTTGAATAGTACTTCAAAATATGATGTAAAATGCTTGAATGCTTGAGAGAATAGGTGGATAGATGAACTTGATGAATGGGGATTAAAATGAGGTGAAAATCACTTTTTTATACAATTCTTGTGCCTTGGTATCCATTCATACCTCATCATAGGCTTACATCAAGTGATTTTGAATCAATTATTGAAAGGAAATTTAAAATATTTTGAATTTGGGGCCAAGGGGGACTCATTCACCACCCATGGCGAATGGTTACCACCCAGGATCTAAAAACATGTATCGGGAAAAATTTTGTATTTTACTTAATTAAGTCATATGAGGGCATAAAGGGACCAAATAAAGCATGAGAAAGGTGTAAATAATGAAAACATGCCTAGAAAAGAGTGGAATCTTGTTACAAGACTTTACAACACTTCAAAATAGGACTTGTTTAGTGATGAAAAGGTGATTTTAAGGTGAATTGTAATGAATAGAGTCTAGAAGAACTTAGAAATTTCTGACAACACTTCACAACACCTTCACAAGATGTTCTTTGAATTTTAGTACCTAAAGAAGCATGTTCAAGCCATGTTACAACATAAAATCATAGCAACATAGTTCCAACACTATGAAACAAGATCTAAAGGCCATGAAAATAACAAGGTGCCATTTTTCTATGACATATCTGGCCCCCACTTTAGTGAGAGGGTGAACTTGCTTCAAGGTCACACTAAAGTATCCATGAACATTGAGAGGAGGGTTCAAATGTAATTACATTAGCGAGATGGAATAACAATGATCTAGAGGGATAATCAAGCCCCCATGATGAAGATCCTATGGAAAACTAAGCATAAGAACAAAGGAACACACAAGTGTTGAAAGATTTGGATGAAGCTTCAATCATCAATCCAACTAGTTGTGAAAAGAGATCTAGGCTGATTTTTTGAAAAAAATATTGTGTACTCACTCTGGGGCCATGGAACTTTAGGTTGTCCATGGGGTGAGAAGGCCTAACTATATACTCACTCTGGGGCCATGAAACTTTTGGTTGTTCGCAGGGTGAGAAAGCCTGAAAAGGTAAGATACATACACTAGTTGGTATGCACTCACAAACACAAAGGTGGCTATGGGGAAAAGTCATGCCACTAGGTGGGCTTCTCACTCAACCATGCTAAAGTTATACCACCTAATAACTTTAACAAGGCGCCACAAGCAGAAATCCTCATGAACAAAAATAAAAGGTACCACAGTCATGCAAGTTGTGTTATGCAAGATGGAAAAAAGAAATGCAAAATGTAAAAATGTAAAAATGCAAAAGTGTAATGTAAAATGTGAAAATATGTTCAAAGGAGTCTGGTTCAATTTATGCAAGGACAGTCACTTAGAGAAAATTGTGTCTAATTTCTCCAAGAGAGGACCCATAAAAGAATAGTATATTCACAACTTAAGGGATGAAGTGCATCACATCAAGCCACCAATAGGAATGTAATATGATGAGATAAATCACACTTATGAAGGATATCACACCTAATGTTATCCATAAAGTGACAAACACATCATATAAATGAAAAGTCTACACTAGGAACCAAGAATTTAAATGAATTATGGTAATATATGACCCCAAATTTAAAGGAATTGTTACACATTGTTCTATGAGAAATTAGTTTAAAGTAGTGAAGTAAAGAATATGCAACAAGACATGATAGAAAACCTGGAAATCCCTATGCCAAGTCATATGTTTCAAATTTAGTTTGCATCATGTCAAGGAAAATAAAAAGCAAAGAAAGGGGAGTTTCCCCCTAGAAAAGAAAACACACCAAACACATAAGGGATCTATGGATTTGGGGTCAGTATGTTCATTGTTTCAATGTTTTTATGAAATATCTTAGAACTGTCATCATTCCCAAAATACATAAAACGAGAAGAATGACACAAAGAGATCGAAAACAAAAGAAAAAGAAAAGTTTGTTTTGGGTCAACATGGAAGAGACATTGCGGTGTTGATGCCTTGCATCATCCCTAAAAGAAAAACACAAGCGAAAATAAAATTAAAAGGTGAAAGAAAAAGTTTTTTTTTTTTTTGGGTCAACATGAAGGAGACATTTTGGTCTTGATGCCTTGTGTCATTCCCAAAAGGAAAAAAAAGTGTTTTGGGTCAACATGGAAGAGACATAGGGTGTCTCAACACTTTGTGTCATCCCCAAAAGGAAAACACAAACAAAAAGTGAAAACTACAAGGACTATTTTTGTCAACATGGAAGAGACATAGGGTGTATCTATGCTTTATGTCATCCCCAAAAGGAAAACACAAAAAAAAATTGAAAATGACAAGAACCATTTGGGTCAACATGGAAGAGACATAGGGCGTCTCTACGCTTTGCGTCATCCCCAAAATGAAAACACAAAAAAAATGAAAAAAAGACAATGCACGATAAATAGAAGAACAAAGGTACAAATAAAAGAAGTGTACAAAGAGAGGAAATATCAAATGCACAATATGAGGGAACACGATATTCACATGAAAATAAAAATCAAAGAAAAGGAAAAAGAGAAAAGGCTAGATAGGAAAATGCAAGTCAATCATCTAACAAGTCATCCACCTCCCAGTCATGTTCAGTGTAATGCGAGGGTGGTTGACTGTTCAAAGGAATAATTGCAGGCACCTAACTAGGAGTCATACCAAGTTCTTGACTTGGTCGAGAGGATTTATCATTTAAGCTCATTGTAGATGAAAATAGAGAGTTTAGGTCGTTATGCACTTCTTCATCTATTTTGGCCATCATCGCATCATCATTGTCATCATCAAGATTAATGATTATAGGAGGATGAAGGATGATTTCTAAGGATGGGTGTATCAAGAGCGTTGGTTGTTGGATTAGTTTTTTTTGTTATGATTGTTGCACGAGACTATCTTGTGGCTGGTTAGGAGAGGGAGGGTGGTCATCTATTACTTCTATCAAGGGTGGAGGTTTATTTTCTTTATTTTCTTTGCTTTGTGATTGAGGATGAAGAAGATGACAATGACGCCTACGTTCCCTAGTACCATGGTTTCATTTTATTATGTTTTGTAGTTGTTGAGGTATAAGAGTGGATTGACTCATCATAGGTTCTTCTATTTCTAAAGAAGGAAGAGCAGAAGAGACCAAAGAAGATGGATTAATCACTTTCTTCTTTTCTTTACATGTTTAATTTGAGGAGGCTGAGCAGGATTTGTTTCACGTTCCCTTGGTCATTTAAATGATGGCTGGGAAGTGTCTAGGGATGGTTGTTTAGGGGGTTTGATGGTTTTTTCAATGTCATAATTAGGTTGAAAAATGGTTTCATCTATGATAGGATGTGTGGAATTGGATTGGGATGTGTTACAAAGAGGTAATCCGGCTATCTTTTTGGCTTTAAACTTTTGATAAGCTATGAAAAGGAAGTCATTGCAAGGGGTGATAGGTTCCATGGTTTCAAGCCAAAAGGATTCTAATGAGAAGTTACCTTTGGAAGATAAAGGATTAAAGCCACTATGGTGTATGGTGACTACCTTATTATCATGTGGAAACTTCAAACACTTATGAACAAATGAGAGGACTGCTTTCATTGATTGAAGCCAAGGGTGGCCTAGCTACAAATGAAATTGGTCAGATTGTGGAACAATTGAAACTGTTACATCCAAAGTATTAGGTCCTATTTGTAACTGTAGCATGATCGATCAATCTTTGAAGGTTCACTAGCCTTGACAAATGAGGTAGTATGTTTATCCATAGGATTGGTGAAAATTTTCAAATTCTAGTTAGGGGGTGCAACAGACTTATTGCCTTGATCATTAACATCTAAAATGGAAAAATGGATTGAACCAATAAGGTCTTCAACTAAATGTTTTAGATGCTTGTAGTGTTTAGTTTCATGTCCATTTTGGAGATGAAAATGACAATAAGTGTTAGGTTTGAAGGTAGGTGGTGACGGCTAATTTGGATCAAGTGGTCTAACGGGTGGAAAAGTAAGCATGCATTGTTGAATTAATTGATTTGTTGTGTTCTGAAGGGTATCAGGTAGGGGTGTAAATTGTCTCCTCGAATCCCCATATGAATAAGTTACCGCTACTTTAAAAACTACCATTTGATTTGGAATGGGCGGTGTTGGTGATTCTGGTTGTGGTTGAGGAGGCTGATTAAATTGTAAAAAGCCTCTATTAGGTTTGCAAAAGTTTTGTGTGTTAGTTTTATTTTGATTGGTGTGTTTGGGTTTTTCAACTTGGCTAGAATCTGATTTTGAATCATGTATTGAAACTAAATTTTGGTAGTCACATAAGGTTGTAAATAAATGAATGAATGAAAGGAATTTCATCATGGTTAGTTTATCCTAAAGGTTGGTGTGTAAGGTTTTGATAAACATCTTTTGCAAATATGCATCGGGAATCTTGACATCAATTTGAGCATACAAGGATTGGTAGCATGAGATGAAATCTATCACTTTTTCACCTATGTTTTTTCTACCTCTCATAAGATCGACCATTGTCTTTTTAGGTGTCATGTGAACTTGTAAGTGACTAATGAAAGAATTCACCAATTCATTGAATGAATGGATGGAATGATTAGGAAAGTTGGAAAACCATTCGAATGTGGTATCTTTCAAGGTCCTTGGTAAATTTTTGCTAAATTTTTTTTCATCAAGGACAAAGTCACTACAATAAGTTGTATAAGCATTAAAATGGTTGATAGGGTCTCCTTTTCCTTTATATTTCTCAAACTGGGGCATTTCTATCCCTTGTGGCATCGGGGTATGTAAGATTTCTAAAGATAAGGGGTTGTTGCAGACATGATATGTGGGTGGAGAAGTTTTACCTTGACTAATGGTGGAAAGTTGGTGTTGCATGGATGAAATAGTGTTAAGGAGTTATGTAAGAATAGGATCAGGGTAAGTGGTTTGAGGTGGAAGGGAAAATGATGATGGAGTGTAAGTGATGTTATGGGAAGTGAAAGGAATGCTAAGTGGTGTGAAGGTGGTGGAAGGGACTAGTGATGCCATAAGAGAAGTAGGAATGCTAGGTGGAATTGGAAGAGAAGTAGCCACATAGGTAGCTTGGTGCATAGTTTTGTGGACTTGTAGATTGGTATAAGTTGGTATGGATGATATGGTTGAAGGGGGGGAACTTGAGGTCCTCCTTGGCTTATATGAATGTTTGTAGATTGGGTATTTGAAGACGCATGCTTATTGTAAATATCAATAATTTTCTTCATAACTTGCAAGCCATCATCACTTTCAATTAGGCAATGAAGGTTCTCAATGGCAAGTATGGAAGTGGTGGAAATTTTTTCAAGTGACAAGTCTTGTTGTAAATGTGCAAAGTCCTCATGAATATTAATGACATTTTCTTGCGGGAGGGAATTTTTTTGGTTGTGAACATTCATTGGATGGAAAGGTGAAGGCATGTAAGTGGTATTGTTAGGGCCCAATGCACCATTTTAAATACTAGGAGTACGAGCTCATGAGATCCCAAGGTCTACAAAAAAAGTGCTATCGTGGGATGCCATGAGTCTAGAACTTCTTCTCACTAAAGTATTATCAACGGGGCACCAAAAATGCATACAAGTACCACAAAGGATGGGTGAATGGAAATTCAAACTAATCTAAGAGCTCTAAAATGCAAATAACAAAGATTCTACTAAATGTAATAGAGAATGAACAATAAAAAATAGAAATGCAGGAAAATGCCAGAATAATGCCAGAAATGTTGTTTTAAAAGTGTAGAGGGACTAATTCACCTAGGGTGGCGAATGAGTCCTAGTATGAAGGTTTTTAGTGTTTTTAAGAAATTAAAAGATGATGTAAATGCTCTATAGAATGTGATGACATATTCAGAATGCAAATTTTTACTTTTTTCAATGTATTTAATACAAAAATGAAATTTAAATGAAGTTTTCACTAATGCAAAATGAAAATTCCTAGAATGCAATAACAAATCAATGTCCAAATTGAATTCTAATGCAAATGGAAACTAAGATACAATATGTGATTTCAATCAGCAATCCAAAGTGTTCAAGAGTCAGGTTCACCAAAATGAAAAATAGATTTTTAGTACCCTAATGGCTTCTCTTGCACTCTTAGGGATTTTCACCTAAAAGGAGAGATAGGGCCAAAATATATTATGAATCACTCAAATCAGGATGTATGCAATGTTGTTTAATGTAAATGTTGATCATCAAAGCTTGAAGCTCTCTTACACTCTTATGGGAAATTTAGCGAGTGGGAGACAGATTGCATCTTACTGAATACTTCTAAGGTTTTTATAGAAAGTTTGCTCCTTTTTTGGGTTTTGAGATAAGGGAGAAAGAAGAAAATGAAAAATATAAAACATGAAAGGCAATACGCCAAAGATATTACAACATTTCAAACTCAGAAATATTCCTATGATTGATATAGAAGACACAAAATGCCATAACCCTTCATTGTTGGAAAGAGAATGAACATCAAAGGCTAACTTCAAGCATAATGCAGACTTTCAAATTTTTCTGCAAGTAGTGTTCATTAAGGTTCGATCAAACATAAGAAATTCCTTTGGGAAAAAGAATAATATTTTCAAAAACTTATAGGAACTTTGTGTCCCAATACAACATAGCACAGAAAAATAATGATTTTAAGGATAATGGAAAATTCCAATGTCATAGTTTGATTTGTTCAAAATGTGTATACACATGAAATTAGCATTATGCACTTAGTTCATATTCATCCACTCATTAAATAAATAAAGCTCATCAAATCCATTCACCAAGTAAATCAGGTCTATTTAATTTATTCGTAAGGTTATTCATTTAAATTAAATAAATCAACTTTGTTTAATTTAAGTCTCACATTAATCTTTTAATTAAATAAACCAAAGTTTATTTAATTGAAATTCAAATGAATATTCCATCCCTTTTTTATTTAAATAAATTAAAATATCTAAGTCAAATGGGTCAAAGAATCTAATCATAATCTAAGCTAATCTAATCATGATTAATCTAATCTAACCACCCATCACATCCTCTAGCTTTTTCCACTTGCACCAATAAATCATTTTAATTCATTTATAAATTCAACATTTTGGCATCTTTGAGGAATATTCCCTCAAGTTTGAATTCAAAAGAAAGTTGAAATGTACATCCAACAAGGCATTTAATAGGTCTTACATGTCTCTTACATGTCCCTTTCAAAGGTCAAAGTCATCATTTAACCCTTAAATTCAAATTTGAATCTCCCCCTCTTTGGCACATTGACCAAAATGTGCTCATCCTCAAGCCTATCACAAGTTGACAAGTGGCCTCTTCTCATTGGCTAAATCTTTGTCCCACATTCATCGATTTTGCTATTTCTCTCATAAAAATAATCTATAAATGAAAGGCTTCATTCTTGATCAAATCCTCCACATCTTGATCCACAAATCCTATGCAAAGTCACTCTCTTCATTTGAGAATTGATTTTTCCCATCTTAATCCATCTTCAAATAATTTTATCATTTAGCTTATCTTAGCAAGGATTGGGAAAGGGATTCTTTCCATAGAAGCACCAATCCAATATGAGATGATTTACTTCATGTTTTATTGTATGCTTTCAAGTAGTTTATCTAATCCTTTGTTGTTTTGATTGCATCATGAAGCATGCTGATTTATTTCATAGGGATGTTGATTATTGGCTTTGTTTTAAAATGATAATCATGCTTTGTGTGGTAGGATTTTAACCAAAATGCAGATTTTCACATCCACAAAATGCTACTTTTCAGTATAAGCATAAAGCATAGAAATCCGCTATTTAAACTATCAAAATATAGCTTGAAAGACATAGTGTTTCATTCATGACAAAAAAAAACGAAGATACTTGAAAGAGGCCATACATGCACAGTCCCAAATTTTCCCTTAATAGTTCATTCCTTTAATTAAAATTAAACTTCGAAACAAAGTTTGGATGCCAATTTGACAATAGTTGAAACCTTAATATATATAATTTTACATAATAAAGTAGTTCTATAACATGCTTCCTGAAATATAGTTCGTAAACCTTAAGAAAATTTAAAGGAAAGACTAATTTCTCTTCTTAGAGAAAAAAAAACTCCCTATTGGAAAATTTCTCTTCTACAAATAAATTATCTGCTACTAAAAATAATCAAAATTCCCCACTCTTATAGCTACTGCAAAGAAGAAAGCACCACCTCAATCAAGAAGTAATGAATTCCAGGTGTTGATGATTCATAGCATATAATCTGATCCAAAATCTTAGTTAGGTCACAAAGGATCTCTGCATTCATTCCTCAGCTACTACTCTAATATCCTCCAGATATTTAAATGAAGATAAGACCCAAAAATGATCAGATCTCAAGAGAGTTCATTTGACATGATTGATTGCTCCCATTACTCCAAGGCACCGACTCAAAGACTCTTGTCTCTTATACTAAGAGAGAAAAATGAGAAAAGGTTAGCTCAGAAAAAAAACTTGAGTATATATCTTCTTAGGCAGTGTGGAAGTCCGTATTGAGGATGACATGTTAGCATGGTGGAAGCTCCCGAACTTGGAAAATATAGCTTCCAAGGAAAAGTCTGACCAAAAAACATGCATCTTTAAACTTCCCCGAAAGGAAAAGAAAAAAGGAGAAGTTGCACAACCATCATGTGGTGTATTGCGCACCTTTTCGATATTTTCTTTGAGTGCAGAGATATCCAACACCGAAGACATTAATGTAAACTCAAAAGAGGAAACGACCAAAAAAACCTTTATAGTTTTGGCAACTCACAGAGGTCTTCGCTTCATAGAAGATTCAAACCTAGGCCTTTGGTTGCTCCTAGAGTTTGATGAAATCTTCCTTTTGAGCTTCACAATTTGCATCAATTGTTTAAATGAGGGTCTAGATTTTTCGGTATGCCCGCTCAAGATAAAAAAATCTCCTTGAAAGAGAGAAGACCCCACTTGGAAGAAATGACATGCAAGTGATAATAGAGTCGAGAAAGAGGATGTATTTCACACTCAAAATCATCCACCATGGGTGCAGTACTCAAGCCTGGGAGTTCAGTAGTAGTTTGAATCTTATGTTAGATTGCCTCATTGATTTTCTCCATTGTTAGTGCATCTTCATCTGGGAGAGGAGGGGAGGCAACCCGAAACCAACTAGGATTACGAAATCCTTTTTGATCTTGGAGACTCTTTTGTCCAATATCACCTGATGATTCCTGCATATTTTTGTAACCAAGTGGCAATTGATAATTTCATTGGCTTCGATGGAGGTGACTCTATGATCAGGAATTCTCTCTATTTTAAGGACTTGATCAGTGGAAACACTTAATTTTGAAATAAAACTTTTGGAGTTTGCCACCCGAGGTGAACATGGCCACATAAAATGGTTGGCCATCGACCCAACTTTGGCGGTTAGTTCTTTTACATCCCTCAGAAATTGTAAGGCAGGGCCCAATATACACACACTAGTCACTATCTATTCCCAATGCATAGCCACTAATCTTCTCATTATAGGGAAAGATCCATACCTTCTTGCAACAGTCAATGCTTGGTTCCAATGGGTCTCTCTTATTTTGGTATTTTCTTCTATCTGAGCCTTCTCTTAGAGAGCACTTGCCAATTTGGAGCTAACTCTTCTAACTTTTTTTCTTGATTCTTCTTCTTCGATTTGCACTCTCCATAGATTTTTGTCACTTTGGGATCAAGCATCAACTAAATCTTTATTTAAAATTTCATTTTCAGCACAAATCTAAACCTGTTCATTTTGGGTGTCCGCAAGCGACCTAGAAATATCTCCATGTTGGCTTTGAATTTGTTTTATGCAGCTCATTTTAACATCTTTGGCTCAAACCTCATTCTACAACCTGGTCACTATCCCTTTTAAATTTTCTAGCTCAGCCTCATGCTTTCTTAATTTCCTATCCAGTCATTCATAATCAGTGAGTTTCATTTAGATCCAGACCCACGACATGAATTTCATTATCCTCTAGTTACATTTTTCCTTCGAGCTTGGAAACTAGAGGCCTCATTGTAGCGATAATCAAGGAATTTCATTCTTCATTAAAGCAGGCTTCAATTCTTTTAGCTATAGGCCTTTCAGTATTCTTTGACAATATTTTCAACTTTTTGGCCTTCCGAGCCCATTTAGTGGCATCAAAATGCCCCTGAAGAGTTTGAGGGATATCAACACTCTGAGCTACAATGGGAGCACTAGGGGGTAGTTTGAACATGGTGAAATTGGGGGAAACCTTGGATGCATGCACATGAGGAGATGTGAATGGCAGTGTGATTATAGAAAATGGTGGAATACCAAAAGGGGGAGGGGAAGAAATAACAAGAGTAGAAATGGAAAAAGGCTGATATAAGGGGGCCTTCCCTCAAGTAGATGGGTTGGGGGTAATGGGAAAAGCTATAGTTCTAGAAATCATAACAAGGTTTTTGGATGAAACAACTAATGGCACAATAGCAGCCTCTGCGGATGATGTTCTCCCACCGTATAGAAAAGTTTCAGCGGGTTCATTTTCAATGGTAGGGGTTGTATTTATTACTGTTAATTCAAGAGCCAAAAATGGGGCATTATCTCCCATAGGAAGGGGTTGGGATTGAACTAGAGACGCAAAAATAGGAAGAAGAGGGGGAGTAAAACTTACCTGAACTCGAGTCGATGATACCTTTTGCAAAATGGATTCCACTTCCTCCTCCCACTAGATCAACGTACCTGGGGCACTTGAGTCATGAATCTTCCTCTACTTTTCTCTCTTAGAGTCATCACGTTCTGATCTCCTTCCCAAGAAGTCTTCCGTTAGGAAGGCATGAGCAGCTACAGAGGATCCTTTTGGAGATCATCGAGCCTCTTTTCGTTTGTTTTGAGCTTGGGATGTGGATGGAACCAATGGGCCCTCTGGTCCTAATTTCCTTCGATTATCGAGCTAGTGAGGCCTAGGAACCAAGATCATAACTTGTTCGTCTTCAATTTTGTGGCTTGTTTTAGGATGGCTATTGTCAGAATCAGCTTCCTGATCATATATGTCCTCCAATTCTTCATCAAGTTGGAAGCAACCAAACAAAACACCCAGATTCCTCATCTCTTGTTGGAATCTCTAGAAATAATCCTTCTTCCATTTACACCATCACTTTCATCTTAACTAAGCACTAAGAGATTTTCTCATTTGGAGGTTCCTCTAGTATTGTGTCTAGGGATGATAAAAACTTAGCCATCTTGGCCATCTTTCTGGTATTTGCGTCAGGTCAATGTACATTTCAGCACTCTCTTGGGTAGGATTCCTCCTTCTGGAAAAATACTCTCTGAACTCATGTCTTAAGTTGAAACACCCATCTAGGTTATAATTCCACTTCTCACAAATGAGGACCAAACTGAGAATAACCAAATGATTCTTGATCTCATTATCAGCCTTTTGCTTTCTTAATACCACTTAGCTCTTTGCAATCATAAGAGGAAGGTAATTTTTTTTTGTTTTATTCCTCCCAAGCCTATACATTCTATCAACAATAGATATTTGTTGGCAAGCTTCTAGTGTAAAATTTCTATCTATCAAAAATCTGGGGAGTCAAAAAACTTCTCTGGTATAACCATGGAATCTTATGAAGGTAAAATCTTCGCTGAGGAAATAATCCATTAGAATAGGTGGGTGCTCTATCCATTGAATAACTTCTTGAGAAAAATGGCCTAGAGGGTGAGGAAATAAATCTTGCAACACTGATCTGATAAAAAAATTTGCAAATTGATAGTAAGATCTAGTCCTAGAGAACATGGAGGTCCACACAAAGATTGGCTGGATATAACCTCTCTCATCTATCCTAGATACTGGTACATCCCTCCCTAGACATTCAAAATTTTGATATAATAAAAAATGGACTAGGATGGAAGAATACCTGAACTTGGACTCCATGTTGTAGTTCCTCAACTGCAGCTTCATATTTCTGGCTATTACTTCAACAAAATCATAGCGTCTCTACACCTTTTCTCTTTTGAGTACAAGGCCTAGAGAAAAATAGGAAGGGTTAACATCTTCATCATTGTTGAGACCAAAGACCCAGGCCAACATAGAGAATATAGACTGTGTATCCTTCTTGAATTTTATTTGTGATAGAGGCCAATGAATCTGTCCTCTTTGTGGTTGTTCCTTTGTTTCATCTTCTTAAAAACTTGTTCTCTTGAACATATCTTCCCCTAGAGCATCCATCTGTTCTTCATTAAAAAGGTTTACATTACAACCCATAGGAATACACATGTCCCATATAGCTTGGGCCGAAATGATGATCTTGAATTCTCAACCTTCAATAGTTTTTTTATGTCTGTTAAACCATTTTGCGCACACATCAACTAGCGTCAGGCATGGATGAACCTCAGGCAACATAAACTGCGGTAAACCATTATTCTAGAGCCAAAAAGAAAAACCCTTTGTAGATTCATAGCTTAGCATCCTCTAAAAAGAACCTTTCCTTAGGTTTTTAGGGTTGGTGGATAACCGGGGGTCATAGACATTATCGGTTAGATCTTGAACTGCCTCTTTTAGAAGGTGCTTGTTTTCTTGAAGCTTTGTGTAGTGTTCAAATGACCATTCCTCTTGGGCTGGGGAATTAGCGAATGAGTAGTGCCCAAAAATGTTTGCATAACTAGATCTCCTATTTGTCGCTTTAGCCTACTTGCCAGAGGTTGATACTTCTGCCATGATTTCCTGGAACTGATACAAGGAATCTCTAGTTACAAAATTTTTCCTTTGTACCAAAATCAACCTACTTTGAATGTAATTAATTATAGAACTTTACATATAATTATGATTTTTTCACTATGAATAGAAAATAAATGTTGTCGTTGGGGTAATATGTACAGATGGGAGATTTGTATCCCTTGGGAAAGCCAAAAAAGCTAGGAGAAAAGAATTAGTACATTCCTTTCACCACTTCTTTTTTCCTTTAATTCATTACATTGGTAAGCATGCCTTTCATCATATGAAATGTGCCGAGATGACACAAGGTACTCTTTGAAAAGATGGATTTATTAATTTTTCAAAGCCTTAGTGTGTTAAACCATGTCCCTTCTTATTAGCGAATAGGTTAGCATGGATGATGGCAAGAAAACACATCAACTATTGGCATATGAGAGTATTTACACCTCAATGCTCAAATTTGTTTCTCAAGGCACTCTGTCAGATTCTCCATACGATTTTCCAACCTCGCTCTACTTTGCCTCAAAAAAATTTTGTTACCATTCGGCCAAAAATGGACATCCCATTGGAGAAGCCTCCCTGTTAGCTTTTTCTATATATAGCCGCACCACCTTTTACTACATTCATTTGAAAATATAGTTTTCTCTAACTTGGATACTTTTCGGGTGCCTGCTTTTCTGTCATTTTTACTACTGTCACGATGTCTACTGGTTTGGGCACCCCTGTTCGGCTTCTTATACGAAGACCGTAGAACTACTTTGCGAGGGCGATTACAGATGGACACATCAAGTTTCTACTGAAGGATTGTGACCACTTAAGAATGACTTTGTTCCAAGTGGGTTGTTGGCATGGACTTCCTTACCAACGAGAACCAACTGCAGAGCAACTGTAATTTGCTTTCATGCTTCATGGCCTCTCTACTAGACTTGGATGTAGCCAAACCCATGATAATTGTGCTATGCTAGAAGATGTTCGGAACTTCTCTGATGGAAGGGCTCAGTGAGATAGTGCATGTGGCCATCCTAGGTGTTGGCATTATGAGTGCCATGAACCTTTGAACGCATGTGGATTTTGGTGCGGACATGCCTTGGTTTCCCTTCCTGATTGAATTTTGCACGATGGGCGTGGAATTACATAGTTGCTCTTCCCAGCCAGGGCCACTTTCCTTCTGCGGGAGTATGGTGTAGATGAGGTTCCAGGGATTTCCTAAAAAAACACTTTAGTTACCTGGTGCAGCTTCGCAATGGATAGACCCCAGGTCTATTCTGCGTAGCCCATGTGTGTGATATTTTTCCCCTGCCTCCAACCTGCCTATCGAATGAAGAAGAAGAAGAAGAAAAAGAAAGGAGAATCATAAAATACGTATGAATCTCTTTTTCTTTTTCCATTGGAGGAAAAACAGAAGAAGAAAAATATGACTACAACTTTCATTGCCTCCGCTTTTGACATCTTTTTTGGTAAGAGGGCCTTGGATGAAATTTTTGAGCCCTTATCTAAAGAATATATTGTAAATTTTGTCAATAAACTTAATATAGTATAGCTCTTATTTCCTTCTTGTGTTATTCTAGGCATTATTCTAAAAAACTTAAAATAATTACAAAGTTCTTACATATAGTACAAAGTTGCTAAAATTTAAAAGAGTTGTGTGTTTTTATAGAAAGCTCTCAGATAAATATCGTTCACTGGTAAACCTAAAAACATTTATTTGAACCTATACGATTTCTTCTTTTGTATATGTTGTTTCTTTAAAAGTCTCTTCAATAGCACTTCAGAATTAATCGGTCATCCTAGCTCTTCAACATTTCTATGATACTCTTGTATTGAAACCCTATTTGGGTAAGAATCAAAGCTTTTGTTTGATGATAAAAAGTTGTGACTTCATGGGCTTTTTCCCTGTAAATTTTATGCCTCAATATTTTTGTAGGATTTTCCTACATTAATTCGTACTCGGAAAACTTTGGGGTCAATTTGAGGGAAATTTTCTCTACTAATAGGAAAAAATTTCTATGGTCATGCCCATCCTTTTGAGGGGCCAAACCAACATTTTGAGTTTCCAAAATTAGGCTTCTAAAAGTTAATTTAGTTGAACCACTTTTAACTACCTCACAATATGGCAAGTTTTTTGAAAAAAAATCTTATATTGGATAACAAGACTTGATATTTGTGATTCAATTGGTTCATGGATACTAAGAGGTATGACGTGCTCAGAAAGACCTATTATGGCTCTTATTTTCTTCACAAAATTGTGAATTTTTTCTTTTCCTCTCTTCAATGATATAATTAATCAAAATATCAAGATGTCAGTGTCTCGAAACTTAAAATTGTCCAAAAATATTCTATTCTTATAAATATGGATGCTTCCCAACTGGTAATAAATGTTGCCCTTAGCTGGTCGGATCCCATCATAAAAAATTCCAATGAGATTTAGACCTTAGTTGAAAGTTGGGAGGACTACCGCAAAATCCTTGAATGTCGAGAAAAATCCTTCCTTGTTTGATGGAGACCCATCTTTCCAAGAAGTTTTTTCTTGAGCAATCTATCCTTTTTCTTCATTTCTTGTCTTTCCTGAACTATTTGCCGAAGGTAGTCATTAACAGAATTATACCCAGGTCATACCCTTTATGATTGCATCTATAGCAAACTTTCCCCCTTTTTTTTTCTTCTATAAGAGGTCCATATACCATCTACAAACCTTTTATCCTTCTCAACTAGGCTTACTACAATCCTTCAAATTTGTGGGGAAATTTTCCTCTATTTGGTCTGAGATTGAGGTGATTCCATAATAGTGGTTTACAATTTTTGGCCAAACTAGACACTGAAATTATTATTTTTAACTAAATCTTCACATTTAGGCACCTATAGCAGCTAAACCATGAGGAATTTGAAGATGGTGCAAACTAGAGTCTCATCAAATTTTGTTTGTAGATTAAAAATGTTTTTCAGGAATTTTGGAATCAAATTACCTCTTTTCCATACTCCACTGAAAAATTGATTTTTCAGAAAACAACATTTTAAAAGTGATGCACACGGTATAGCATAACTTTTCCATGAAGGATAAAATTATAATTCACCGATTTGAATTTTAACTCATATAAATTACTTCCACTTGGTTAGATAGTTTTATTTAATAATTTTACTGCCAAATGGATTTCAAAGTTAAAGCGAATTACATTTGGACCACGACCACAATAAAAGTATAGCGTGCTGGCTTTGTATTGTCAAGGGTGAATTTAATTTTTTGTTGGATCAAGGACATCAATGTCGGTGCCTCCTTATTTTCGATTTTTTTTGATAATCTTCTATTTTTTCACATGCTGAGAAGAACAAAGAAATTCAGTGTTTTAGGTGAAAACCTATGTTTAATAAAACTTAAAAAATAAATTAAAATTATATTCATGGATGGCTTAATCACGGGAGAGAGCATAAATGCATTTGAGAATGAATTTTAAATGAATTCATTTGATCACCAAAAAGGTAAATCAAAAGTGATTTTTTATCAACATTTTGATAGGTGTAAAGGAGACTTCATTATAGGTGTGGTTTAAAACTAACGAGGTTCTATCCAAGGGGTTTGATCTAAGGTGTTTGATCAAACTATCATCTTCAAATGGAGATGCTAAAATGGAACTTTTGGAGCTTAAATCATTATATTTTCTAAAAATATGTGATTTCAACTAAAATTCGTTCCTCTCAGTAATTGTAAACCACTATTGTGACAGCACCAATTGGTTTCGAACACGTTCCAACAAAAAAATATTGACAAATGGTGTTATTTTGCAACCATGGATTTCCTCGCATACTAAAAACATCAAATATTTTGGTTAGGTCCCTTATATCTTGTTCCTACCATTTTAGACTTGCATTCATTGTGGTCACTTTCCTGAAGATCTCAATTTCTATGAAATTTGAACTTAAAATAGCTCACTTTAGACCTACACCTATTTGTTCCACTAGATCGAATCTGAGGATCGATACTTTACATTAAAATTTAACAGTAGAGCATGGGGAAAGAAAATAATAAGCCCCTAGAAATCTTGGTCTCATCGAAAAAACCAAATAGGCACCTATTCTTGGGTCATCTTTACACCCAACACCATCATGGGGTATGGTACATACATGATTATAAGGAAAATCACTAAGCTCTTTCAGATTCTTCATTATTTTAAGACAAGCTTGATTTTCATTAGAAATCACATAAGCACTTAGCCCTGTTGCATGGAAATTGCTAAATGAATCAAAATTGGTGGAATGGTTCAACAAAGTTTCTCCCTTTGTAATTTGTTCCCCTGTGTCTTCTTCTTTTATGGGAATTATCATATAGCATTTATCCTAATGGGGACCTAAGATATCATCAGGTCTGAAACACAGATTTTCATCATCCATAATGTGTTCGGGATGCAAAGCTTTAGACAAAATATTCATCTTCACTCCATGTTTGGTGTGCAATATTAAGTGGGACCAGTCAAGTGCCAAGTATCCGCCAAGTTTGGTTGTAAAACCTCTTGATAAGCACATTCTGAAAACTGGTGGAATGCCAATTATTACTTTTCCTGAGTCACTGTCTAACTTGGACAAGAGAAGAGGGTCAGGCACAAATCCATTATACGACCAACGGTAGGGACTTTCTTTCCATCAAGTTGCATAATATCCTTTTAAAGGGGTTCATACTGGAGTTTAAGGGCCTTTGCTACTTGCTTTGGCATGACAGTAATGATGGCTCCCAAATCTATCATATTATGGGCATGTGTTGGATCATCATATTAAAAATAGGCCCTTAAGTGGCAAAAAATTCAAAAAAAAACAAATTTTGGAAACTTGACGTAAAAATTTGAATAAGTTATCTATATTATTTCAAAAATATGTAATAATATAGTTTGTACCAAATTTAATGTAGTATCTAAACTACTAGCTTTTCTTAAAAAAAATCTATTTGGTGAAAATTTGAAATTTCAATGCAATGGTACCTAAATTTCAGGGAAAAAAAAGTAGGTTTCTTTCTAACCACCCTAACCATACTAAAATGATAATATTTTTTATAATATTTTAGATATAAGTAGAGGACTCATGCCTCGATGTGATGCATATATTTTGGTTATTATTTTGCAAGTAAATAATTAATTATGAACTTTTTATTACAACTTTTTTAAAAATATAAAAAACTTCTCTATCTGACCACCTTAACTTGGCCAAAACTTCATAAAATTCAATTTTTTATTTTTTTAATCCTATAATATACGAAGCATAGAATGTGATTCATGTTTTGGATTCAAAAGATGTGATACCATTTGAAAGCTATAGATGTTTTTCAATCAGCCTATCAATTAGGACTTTAGTCATAATTTGAATAGAAAATGAATAATAATTACTTATTAAATTGAAAGTAAAGAATAATTTATATTGGTGGAAAATTGAGAATCTCCTTTAAAAACCCTTTCTGTTTCATCAATTTTGGGTAAGAAAATAGTCGTCGGCCACATAACCATGATATTGCCACTTTTTGGCCCATCATGATCTTGCACATAGCCTTATTATGCAACAATTTATCTCCTATTATAAGCATTAAAAAGAAAGGTGTGGTATTTTTTATTCTTACCTCTTTTTCTTCAACATTATCCATGCTATTCGCATAAGCCATTGATTTTGGGGCTTGATAAGAAAAAGTGGATATGTCATTTCTGCCTTGTTTGCTTAACTAAGTCTCATTTTTTCGTACGCCTTGCCCTTCCAACTTCAATTCTTCCTAAAGAAGAGACTATTGTCTAGGAATTGATATAATGTCCCATGATGAAATGATAGTAGGTGCCCTTCTTAACTATTCCACCACATTAAGTGCCCCAATATTTTGGGTTTTTGGCTTAAACAATGGTATCTCTTTTGTTTTCAGGGGAAAACATTTCGTTGAAGATGAGTCTTGTACTCTATTTTCCTTCAACACTTTCAGAAGCTGGTTAGGGGACTATGGAATGGACTGGACAATAGGTGGCAGGACTTGCTTCTTCATGGAAGAAGGTTGACGTGTTTGTGGTCATGGTAGAGCCTGTTGCATGTACTCCCCTGTAAGCCTCCTTTTTGACCTTGTATTGTAATCTGACTACACTTGCAGAATTCCAGTCGAGGCTTCATTTGAAAATATCACTTCATCTTCTTCTAGCCATGAGAAAAGAGCTTGGTCGAGCATAATGTCCAACTCTTTTTCGAGGGACATCCCTTACATCTATGCCCTAAGGCGAGCATTTTCCATTTTGGGTGAGTCATATTCGCCCATGTTCGGGAACATACCCTTGCTTCTTTGCTCAACAATATTTCGTTGTATGTTTCCCCTTGGAAAATCTCAAGGCATATGAATATCATTGCATGGGAAGCACCAGACATTATCATCGTCTGCTATATTGTTTTGGTCTGGTACAATCTCTTTGTTTGAACTGCCCTTGATAGCTTGTAACGACACAGAAACTGAGACTATCTAGTTCATCGACAATGTTTGTTGATCTTCTCCTCTATAAGATCCATGATACAATTTTTTTGGTAAGGGGGATTTCCTTCACCGTAGACCTAAGTGGTTCTTCTCGTAGGTGTCACTTGTTGTCATTAATGAAAAACCCGATGGCTTGGCTTGGGTGGTAGGGTATTCATTTTTAGGCTGCGGGGAAACAAACTTTAATTGCACAGTAGGGATACTTGGATTGGTTTCCTCTTGATGGTCATTAGATATTTCCACAAATACCAGCATTGGTGGCTGAGGTGAAAGTTTCCTAGCATTGATTAGGATGTTCTCTGTGTGCACTGCCAACTCATATGCGTCAGGCAGGGTAGTTCCTCCAATGGAGGTTATCATAAGTGCAATATCTAGATTGATGGCCTTTAGGTAGAACATGAACACCATCACAGCTTGAGGTTGAGTAGTCAGAGAAATCCTTTGCTAGGTTCTATGGAACTTGGTGTTGAAATCACTCATGACTTCCTTCGGGGCCCTCTTGATGGTGATAATTTATTGCAGTAGAGAAGAATGGTCTCCCTTTTCAGAGAATCATTTGAATAGGTGCTTCCCGAGTTGGTCCCAAGAAATAATAGAACCCGAGGCTAGAGATTGATACCAATCTTAAGCTTTCCCTTTGAAAGAGGTAGCTAACAGCCTCAGAGCAACATTCTCCTCCATTATGTTGTGTACCCTACATACTTTTGCTATATCTTGGAGGTGTTCAGAAGGGGTTTTGGAATTCTCCCCAGAGAATCTTGGGATAGCCTTAAGGGTATTAGCCAGTATAATGAGCCATAAATTTGGGGCATAGGTGGTTATAACAAACTACCACTGTCTCACATTACAAAGTTCCTAGGGGCAGAAGGTGGTATTTGAGCCATGAGGAAAAGATTCCTATGAATTGGGCACATGGGAAATATTATCTATAAATTTAAACCTCTGAGTAGAGTAGATAAGGCTCTTGATAAGGGGCTTTGATTTCTTGTTATATTACTCCTTACAGGTGATATAAAAATTGTAGCTCTTCTCCTTCTAGGATTTGAGGTAGGTAGCTGGGAATACAGGAAATGACCTCTTGCGGATGCTCTCATTTAGATTTTGGGCATGGAATTTCTAGTTTTCCTTCTTTAGCCTAATGTAAGAAATATTTTTGACTTCTAATCAGGCTAATTGAAAAATATTCAAGTCCCACCAAGTGTGCCAAAAAAAGAACTATTGATCATCAAAGCTTGTACCTCTCCGAAAATCTTATGGGAAAATTAATGAGTGGGGGACAGATTGCGTCTCACTAAATACCTCTGGGGTTTTTATAGAAGTCCAAATTTTCTTTTGGGTTTTGAGATAAGGGGGAAAGAAGAAAATGTAAAATGTAAAACATGAAAGGTGATACACCAAAGCTCTTACAACATTTCAAACTCAGAAAAATTCCTGTGATTGATATAGAAGACACAGAATGCCACCATTCTTCATTGTTGGAAATAGAAAAAACAACAAAGGAAACTTCAAACATAGTGAAAACTTTCAAATCTTTCCATAGGTAGTGTTCATTAAGGTTTGATCAAACATAAAAAAGTCCTTTGGGAAAAAGAATAATATTTTCAAAAAATTATAGGAACTCTATCTCCCAATACAACATAGCACAAAAAAATAACGATTTTAAGGATAACAGAAAAGTCCAATGACATAGTCTGATTTCTTCAAAATGCTACTTTTCAGTACAAGCATAAAGAATATAAATCTGCTATTTAAACTATCAGAATACAACTTGCAAGACACAGTGTTTCATTCATGATGAAAAAAAAGGAAGAATACTTGAAAGCGGCCATACATGCACAGTCTCAAAATTTCCCTTAATAGTTTGTGCCTTTAACTAAACCTGAACTTTGAAAAAAAGGTCAGATACCAATCTGACAATAGTTTAAAACTTAAGAGATATAATTTTCCATAATAAAGTAGTTCTATAACATGCTTTCTAAAATATAGTTCATAAACCTTAAGAAAATTTAAAGGGAAGAGTAATTTCTCTTTTCAAAGAAACACAACTCCCTATTGGAAAATTTCTCTTCTAAAAATCAATTATCCACTACTAAAAATAATCAAAATTCCCCACTCTTATAGTTGCTGCGAAGAAGGAAGCATCATCTCAATCCAAAAGTAATGAATGCTAGGTGTTGACAACTAATAGCATACTATCCAATCCAAAATCTTAGTTAGGCCACAAAAGATCTTTGCATTCATTCCTCAGCTACTACATTAATACTACATTAGAATCCTCCAAATATTTAAACAAAGATAAGACCCAAAAATTATTAGATCTCAAGAATAGTTGTCTAACACAATTGATTGCTCCCATTACTGTAAGGTGCCGACTTGAAGACTCTCGTCTCTTCTACTAATAGAGAAAAAGGAGAAAAGGACAACTCAGACAAAAGAATTTATTAGAAATCTTCTTAAGTGATGTGGAAGTCTGTATTGAGGTTTTTTTGGTCATTTCCTCTTGTAAGTCTATATTTTCTTTGAGTGCAGAGATAGCCAACACCAAAGACTTTAGTGCAAAATCAAAAGAGGAAATGACCAAAAAAAAATTTAGGGTAAATTAAGTTAACTAGATGCAATTGACTAATCTAAATGAATGAAAATGAATGCAAAAGTAAAATAAAAGCTATATTTGAAAACACATTGTGATATGCAAAAAATGAAGAAAATGAATGAAATGTGCAAAACAGAAAGAGGGGTCAAATTAGAGTCCGCATGTAAAAAATGTGATGATTCTGTAATTTCTTGGATGCTAGTTGAATTCACTAATTTCTCATAGTAGGACTCATTCACCTAAGGTGGAAAATCAGTCCTCCTGGTGAAAAAGTGTTGCGAGCTGGTTTCTGTCTATTAGGATCTAGAATCTAAGAAAATTCATATTTTTTAGTCCTAAGGTGGGACTCATTTGCTAGAAGTGGTGAATCACTCCTCTCCAAAATTTCTGAAAAATCAAGAGAACTCTGCAACACCAGATCTGGAAATGTTTGTTTGTCGGGTTGTCGAAGTCAATTCTATAGAAAATAGACAAATAACTCTCTCCAAGCTTGAAATTGACTTAAGTTGACTTGAAGCACCTAGTTGATTTTGAAATCAATCTTCAACACCTAAAAACTTTTCAAATCTGCACACAAAGAGCTGCAAACAAACATGCAATAGGGAAAAAATAATTAAGGGTTCGTGAATAGGGGTTTTCCTTGGTCAAACCCCACTTTTGGTAATTAAACCCTCGAAAAGATAAATAAATGAAAGAGAAAGATAAACTAATAACATGCAATTGCTATCAACTTACCTAACCCTTGATGATGCAAGTATGAAGTAATGTCAATGGCTACTTCAAAATGTTTGAATAGTGCTTGAAAAGATGATGTAAAATGATTGAATGCTTGAGTGAATAGGTGGATTGGTGAACTTGATGAATGGGGGTTAAAATTAGGTGAAAATCACTTATTTATACAATTCTTGTGCCTTAGTATCCATTCATACCTCATCACAGGCTGACATCAAGTGATTTTGTATAAAATCCCAAAAGGAAATTTAAAATATTTTGAATTTGGGGCCAAGGGGGACACATTCACCACCCATGGTGAATGGGCCCCACCTAGGACCTAAAAAAAATTGTCAGAAAAAATGTTGTATTTAATGTTATTTGTCAGGATAACATTCAAAAATACTAAGCGAAGGGTTCAAATGTACTTATGTTAGCGAGATGGAATAACAATGATCAAGAGGGATGATGAAGAGCACATGATGAAGATCCCATGGAAAACTAAGCATAAGAACAGAGGAACACACAAGTGTTGAAAAGATTTGGATGAAGCTTCGATCGTCTATCCAACTAGTTGTGAAAAGAGATCTAGGCTGATTGATTGAAAAAGGGAATGCATACTCACTTTGGGGCCACATAACTTCAGGCTATCCATGTGGTGAGAAGGCCAAACTGTATACTCACTCTACGGCAATGGAACTTTAGGTTGTCCATGTGGTGAGAAGGCCCAACTATATACTCACTCTGGGGCCATGGAACTTTTGGTTGTTCATGGGGTGAGAAAGCCCAAAAAGGTAAGATACATACGCTAGTTGGTATGCACTCACAAACACAAAGTTGGCTATGGGGAAAAGTAACATGCTGCTAGGTGGACTTCCTACTCAACCATGTTAAATTTATACCACCTAATAAATTTAACAAGGCACCAAAAGGAGAAATAATCATGAAGAAAAATAAAAGGTACCACAGTCATGCAAGTTGCGTTATGCAAGGTGGCAAAAAGAAATGCAAAATGTAAAAATATAAAAAAAAGAAAAAATGTAATGTAAAATGTGAAAATATGTTCAAAGGAGTCTTTTTTAGTTTATGCAAGGTTAGTCACTTAGGGAACATTATGTATAATGTCTCCAAGAGAGGACCAATCAAAGAATAGCATATTCACAACTTAGGGGATGCAGTGCATCACATCAAACCACCAAAAGGAATTTAATATGCTGAAATAGATCACACTTATGAAGGACATCACACCTAATCCACAAAGTGACAAACCCATGATATAAATGGCAAGGCTACACTAGGAACCAAGAATGAAAATGAATTATGGTAATATATGCCCCCCACTTTAAAGGAATTGCTACACATCATTATGTGAGCAATTACTTTCAAGTAGCGAAGGAAAAAATATGCAACAAGACATGAGAACCAACTTGCAAAGCCCTATCCCAAGTCATATGTCATGTCAAGGAAAATAAAAAATAAAAGAAAGGGAAGTTTCCCCCCATAAAAGAAAACACACCAAACACATAAGGGATCTATGGATTTGGGGTCAATATGTTCGTTGTTGCATTTTTTTATGAAAGAGCTCAGAATTGTCATCATTCCCCTAATACATAGAATGAGAAAAATGACACAAAGAAGTCTTGTTTAGTTCATGGAAGGTCAGTCACCAAGGGAACATTGTGTCTAATGTCTCCAAGAGAGGACCAATCAAAGAATAGTATATTCACAACCTAGGGGATGCAGTGTGTCACATCAGGGCACCAAAAGGAATGTAACATGTTAAGATAGATCACACTTATGAAGGAAATCACACCCAATGTCATCCACAAAGTGACAAACACATCATATAAATGACAAGGCTACACTAGGAACCAAGAATGCAAATGAATTATGGTAATATATGCCCCCCACTTTGAAGGAATTGCTACGCATCATTATGTGAGCAATTACTTTCAAGTAGCGAAGGAAAGAATATGCAACAAGACATGAGAAATGACCTAGAAAGCCCTATTCCAAGTTATATGTTTCGATGTTAGGCCACATCATGTCAAGGAAAATAAAAATCAAAGAGAGGGGAGTTGCCCCCCCAGAAAAGAAAACACAACAAGAACATAAGGGATCTATGGATTTGGGGTCAGTATGTTCATTGCTGAATTTTTTTTATGAAAGAGCTCGAAACTGTCATCATTCCCCTAATACATAGAATGAGGAGAATGAAAAAAAGAATTATTGTTCAATTCATGCAAGGTCAGTCACCTAGGGAACATTGTGTCTAATGTCTCCAAGAGAGGACCAATCAAAGAATAGTGTATTCACAACCTAGGGGATGTAGTGTGTCACATCAAGCAACCAAAAGGAATGTAATATTCTAAGATAGATCACACTTATGAAGGACATCACACCCAATGCCATCCACAAAGTGACAAAGGCATCACACAAATGACAAGGCTGCACTATGAACCAAGAATGCACGTGAATTATTTTAATGTATGCCACCCACTTTAAATGAATTGCTACATGTCGTTTTGTGAGAAATTAATTTAAAGTAGAGAAGGAAAGACAAAGTAAAATGAAAACAAGACATGAGAGCCAACTTGGAGAGCCCTATGCCAAGTCATATGTTTCGAAGTTAGGCTACATCATGTCAAGGAAAATGAAAAGAAAAGAAAGGGAGTTGCCTCGTAGAAAATAAAACACACCAAACACATAAGGGATCTATGGATTTTGGGTTAGTATGTTCATTGCTATAATGTGTTTGGGTCAACGTGGAAGAGACATAGGGCATCTCAACACTTTGCATCATCCCCAAAAGGAAAATACAAAACAAAAATAGAAAAAGACAAGGATTGTTTGGGTCAACATGGAAGAGAAATAGGGTGTCTCAATGCTTTGTGTCATCCCCGAAAGGAAGACACAAAAAAAGAAGAGAAAAATTAAAGGCATGACAAAAAGAAGAATAGAGGTACAAATAGAAGAAGTGTACAAAGAGAGGGAAGATCAAACACATGATATAGGGGAACACGATATGCACATAAAAAAGAAAAAAATAGAAACAAGTAATGTAGATGTAAGTCAACCATTAACTAAGTTATTGGTTTCTCAATCTTAAATAAATAAGCGAAAAAGGAATAACATAGGTAAGAGACAAAGGAAAATGAATTACAAGGACAAGGATAAAAATATCTTTCCCCCAAAAAAGGTTAAAGACAAGAATGAGATGAGATGGGTGCTGGGAAACAATCATGCAATAGTGAGAATAGGGAATGCTACAACTATAGCATGAGGAAGGGGATGTGATTGCTTGAAGGTATGATGGGAAATAGTCAATATCAGAGAATTGATACTTATCCAATATGTCCTTCAATGTATTACATTCTTCTATTTGATGTCCAAGAATAAGATGATATTTGTAATATGGTATGTTGGAGTCTTTAGGATGAATAAATAACCTATTTGTAGGTGGTAAAAGTACAAGACCTTTGTTTAAAAGAAATTGAAGTATCCTTTCACATTTAGGTGGAGGATGTGTGGGAAACTTGATTTTATTCAATTTTTAAGGTTGTTTTCATTTGCTAGATTCTCCTTGTTCATGAATTGAAGGAGGAGAAGGACCCATGGGGATCCTAACATCCTTATCAATAGAAGAAGATAATGGTTCTTCATGTGGAAGAAGAATATTTAAGCTAGGAGGAGCACTCAAGATCACTCTTCTAGCATCCATAAGTCTCCTAGGTTGAAGAGGATGTCTCTCAGGATGAGAAAGATCTTGATATCCTAGTCCTATTGTGTTTGCTTCAATTGATTGTTGTTCAAGAATTTGATGGATGTCCTGTTCATGTTTCATGTCACAACCTTGTTTACTTAAGATAGAAAATCCTTTACCATATGTTTCTTCAAGGTTGATAGGAATGTTTGTGACTTTGTGTTCATAGAATGGTTGGGATTGTGGTGGTTTAGAGGAACTAGGTCCACTTGAGGGAGGAACCGTAGGTCCTATATTGACTTTAGGATGTAAGTCTACAAAGTGATCAGGAGGTGGAATAGTGGGAAGGTCATGTGACCTCATAGATGGGTAAAAGGATGCATTGGCTTCTAAGTTGTCAAGGTAGTCATTGTAGAACTTGTGCATGATATCATCATCTTCTCCAATGATGTCTACTTTATGAGGAGGAAAATCATTAGGAGTTGGAGGAACTTGTTAGAGTTCAAGGTCATTAGGGTACAGTCAAAGGCATAGTTTGACATGTCTACCAATGATTTTAAGGAATTCCAAAAATTGTAAATAATCTCATAAGCAATAAATGATGAAAAACAAATATTATGGAAATGAAAATAGAAATAGGAACAAGAAACAGGAAAGCAAAAAAATTCCAACAAAAATTTATAAATGTTGTCTAAAAAGTGTAGAGGGACTGATTCTATCTACGCTATAGAAAGGTAATGCAAAGTTCTTTTAACTCAGCCATGATTTAACCAAAACAGAAATCATAACAGCTACGACTGAGACTCAAACTATGAACTGGCCTTATGCTGTAGGAACAGGCACAGGGATGGATTCCCGATGCTGCAGGAACAATATAAGACTGAGTTTGTATGAAAACTTCAAAGATGAAATCTGACTGATGATCAACAAAAAAAGAACAGCTAACTAACTAGCTACAGATACTTACTAAGTGGGCCCCCTTAGCAAGCATCTACTAATTACGCAAGTGCTAAACTCAGAACTTCATCAAACTTTATTCATAAACTCAGAATGGTATACATTGCTTTGTGGATATGAAAACTAACAACAAACTATGTCTCTTGTCATATAAATTCTGCTTTTTATTATTATCATACTGACTCTTACATGATATCTTCTATCTCCCTATCACTATGCTTCTATCTTACTTCTAACCATCCTTCGCTCGCTTGCTCAGGAGGAGCACTTATTTAAAGTCAGGAGAACAACTAACTAACCCTATCAAAGAAAGACGTGGAAGTAAAATGTATCCCAAAATTGAGGAATAGACTTCATAAATGAATTTATCTGTTCAACTTGATCTAGAGAGAATCTAGCACTCCACTCTTTCCAGATTGACTGTCATTAAAAATCCTTCCCAATGGTTTCGGTCAAAGAGTCTTCGCTAGAGCTTCCTCAAAGTCGTGCAGGAAATAGACTTTACTGCAAGGCCGAGATCGGCTGCGCTTGACTCGATCAAACTTTCTTCAACAACCTGCGAAACATAAGGTAACATATACAAAAGAAAAGGCACATGGTACATACACAATATTCGTTCATTAATCACATATTTAAATTTATTTTATCATTCAAAAACTATATGCGATGTACCAGTCATTTAGGGAGTCAAATGGGGTAATAAATATGGATAAGACAACACGATAGGCTGCAGGAACATAAAAGTGTATTGCTATAAGGTATCCCAATAAAAGGTTTCTAAAGAGTTTAAACAACCATGAATAACAAAAGTAAAGGTATTAAGAGTTCATCATGATATCCAAACTATGAGCACATTTTGGGCTCATCATCTGCCCCCTACTTAGCCCAATACTGGTCCTCTAGCATTGACTTTCTTGGTGGTCTCTCTAAAATCAGTGGTTGCGGCATGACTCTGAAATGGAGTTCCAAACCTGTAATAAAATCCTCTGAAAGTCTGCCACCTTTCATACCTACGAGCTTCTAAATCGTCATTAAGATTTGTAGCCTGGTAAGGATAAAGGGGCCACATTAGCACAGGAGGTCTAAATGTCAATGGCAACCATAGTTCAAATCTCTCTTGAAGTCCCAACTGTATATATCTGCTTGATCGTTTAAGAGCTACTATGAAATTTAGGGGACTATGAGGCTCGGACCTTCTTAGCCCAACAGTTAATCTTGCCCACCTTTTCTCACTTCTAGTGTATGATAGTCTCCAAAATGAATATGACTGTTCCTGAAATTCATCATATACCTGTTTCCTGAGATCAAATATTTTCATCCTAGCTATATTATTATGAATGCCATATGCCAGAGTAAACCAAGTTTTTAACATTGCATGGGGGTCTGAACTTTGAGGGCACAATGGAATAGGCTCATTCCTTTCAGCTTCCTCATATGTTTCCCATTGTCTACCATAATTTTCTTCATTTGCTACCCATGACATAAATGATCTCAAATGGATGTCGCCAATATATAGAAGAGGGTTCCATTCTGTTTCAAATGGAATTAAAAAGCCATGTAAATAAAATTCACACAGAGAATTTCTTAACCAATTAGGGGTTGCCTGGTATGCATCGTAGAATTCTTTAGTAGTGTGAAGTATAGGATCTTGATTTCTAGAAATTCTCATTAGTTGGAACCACAAGAATTGTTCCTTAAGGCACAGAGCATAAACTCTAGGTGGTGGGGGAGGTCTTACATCGTTTCCTTATGGAAACTCTTCTTGGCACTGGTGCGGCTGCAGGAGGTGTTCTTGTAGCCCTCCTTTTTCTAGTCTGTCTAGAGGGTTCTGCCCTACCAGAGGATAATGGTGAACTAGTGATAGCAACAGGTGTTGCTGTAGGAGAGACGGCTGCAGGGGAAGATGTTGCAGGAGAAGGGCATTTCCTTTTCTAAGAATGAGGGTCAGACTATGGGGTTTGTTCTGCCTCAGATGACTCTCCTGCCTTTGTTTTTCCCTTCTCTCTCCTAGTGGCAGACCTAGTTTGTACCCAAGCAGAGGATTCTGGTGGGGGAGCTGCAGGACCAGGTGCTATAGGAGCAGATGACCCTTGCCCTGTTCTTCTACTGGTAGACGCAATTTCTTCTTTCTTTTTCTGAGGCCGTGGGGTAAGTACCCTAGGGGGTTCTGAAATTTGCAAGCTCTTTTAGGCAATGAATTGTTGCCAGGAAAGAGGTGAGACATCTCTCAAAGAGTGTTCAATCAATAATTTGATAAGGCCATAGTGACCAATAGAATTATCTTTCCCTTGTTGGGTTCCATGGGCACTTTGTTCCATAAATTTTAACAAGAAGTTCGGAACATTTACAGCTAACCCATGCCTCATATGACTTAACATTGAAATGGTAAGAATGCAGGTAAGAGAAACGACCTTCACATGTTAAATACCTGATTATGTAAGCAACGTATTCTAAATAAGGAGGAGGCAACGATACTCGCTTGCATCCTTGCTTGGAGACTTCCAAAGGTCCATCAGTGGGTATTGAAAATTCAGCCCTTGCAGAGGCAACATCCGAAGAAAAATTTTCTCCAACAGCTGGAAGCCCGGTTACTTCAGCAATTCTTTCTTTAGTTACAACAACCGTTAGACCCCATACAGTAGCCTCCCCTTCAGAAAGGGTTCTCAAAAATTCGCCAGCAGCCTTCTCATCGAAAGCATTTAAACTCAAGAAGTAGTTTAACCATCCATAGAGGCTGAATGCCTAGACTGTTTGACGATTTTGCAATAATAACTCATGAGCTACAGGCTCATGTCACACCAGCTGACCACCCATGTTCATATTTTTTCCTTAGCTGAACTCAACTCCCTGCTGAAAATTCAAAAAATTTCCTCTCTGTTTCCCTTTATGTTCTGGTTTTTCTCTTCTGTCGTGCCGTCACATTTCTCTCTTTTCCAAAAATGAACTTTTTGAACAAGCAGTTTCGGTTGTAATTTACAAGAAAAACATGCAATGAAAAAGACATGCGATCATATTTGGAAAGTACCAAAAAATAATAAAGAAAGATTATCTGAGCAGTTGTGGCAGTGGCGAAAAGGCAGGTTTTAAAAGTGGATTACCCCGCCCCCTACTTAGAGTATGACATGTGTCCTCACATGTACTAAAGAATAGGTGGAGATCGGGTAATAATGACTGATACAGACATAGCAGTAAATTAATAGAATAAAATAAATCAAATATGTGATAACAAAAGATATGGCGTACCTTCGATAAATGCGTGTACGTGTGAAGAAAGATGACGGCCTCGGTATGAGTTGACAGTTGGGAATGATATCATAATTAAGGGTGGTGCAGATGAATGAGGTGGATGGGTGACGTGGGCGGACGAGATGAATGGATGGAATGGATGGATGGGATGGATAGATGGAAGATAAAGAAGTGAGACGTGGCAGTAAGTGAAAATGAAGAAAAGGCGGTTTCCTTAAAAAGAAAACCTTTATTATGAGCATGCTTTTTAAAATTACGGTGAAGCTGCAGGAGAAAGGCTAAAGCCTTCTGCTGCAGGAAGAGTAGCTACAGGATCCTGAATGAACTGTTGCATGAATTCTTCTTTTGAGACTAGTTTATGGTACAACCGGAGGCGATGTCCATTAACCAACAGCTTAAATCTAACAAGATCAATTGTAACAAGTTGAACTGTACCATTAGCAAATACATTCTCAATTTCATATGGACCCAACCATTTGATCTGTAATTTTCCTAGACTGTCCTTATACCGTGAATCATAAAGCAGAGCCCAGACTCCTACTTGGAATTTCTTTTCCTTAATATATTTATCATGTCACCTTACTCACTGATTCTGTATCATCTCAGTGTGCTGCAGGGCATGCTTTCAGAGTTCATCCAGAGCATTGAGCTACATGATTATGTCCTTTTGTGCACTTGTTAAACCCATGTTTAGCGCCAGTGCTGTTCGGAGAGTCTTATGTTCAAATTCTATTGGCATCATAGTTGTTTTACCATACACCATTTCAAAGGGTGTAAATCCTGTAGCAGTCTTCCAGGTAGTACGGTAGGCCCATATAGCTTCTGGTAACCTGCGGCCCAGTCCTTCCTATGCAAATCTACAGTTTTAGTCAAAATAGCCTCTATGTCTCTATTGGTAACCTCAACCTGGCCATTGGCCTGGGGGTGATAAGGAGTTGATTTCCTGTGCCGTATATTGTATTCATTGACTAAATTTGTGATAAGTGTAGAAGTAAATTGTGCTCCCTGATCTATCACTATCTCCCTAGGAACACCAAACCTAGTAAATATTTCCTCATAGAGGAATTCAACCACTTTATTATCCCTAGCATGTTTCATAGGTTTAGCTTCTACCCATTTTGTGACATAATCTGTGCACACAAGAATGTAGGACTTACCATTGAAAGGTGGGTCAATTGGTCCCACAAAATCTAATCCCCATTTGTCAAATGGTGTAACTACAATTTGTGGAAATAGTGGCATTTCATTAGAGCGAGTTGGTCTTCCCATCCTTTGGCATCTATCACATCTCCGTGTATACTTGGCTGCATCTCTATGCAAAGTTGGCCAATAGTAACCAGTATTTAAAATTTTCATTGCTATTCGTTTGGCAGCAAAATGCCCACCACACGGTTCATCATGGCTTGCATGAAGTATATCATGAGTGTCCTCCTCTGGTACACATCTCCTCATAATGTGATCTGGCCCTATATAAAACATGCAATCTGCAATCCAAGAAAAGTTAAAACTTTTCTCTACCAATAATCACTTTTCCTTAGGGGAGAATTAAGGAAGAGTTCTTCCTGTTGCTAGATAATTTTCCATATCAGCATACCATGGATGAATAACCTTGATTGCAAACAGGTGCTCATCAGGAAAGGAGTCTTCAATAAGTGTAGAGCCATCTTGCCTTTGAATTCTAGAAAGGAAATTAGAAACTACATTGGCTTTACCTGGCTTGTCTACAATTGTAATGTCAAATTCCTACATCAGCAATAACCATCTTGCCAGTCTCCCAGATATTGAGCTTTTGTTCATGAGATACCGGATTACTGCATGATCAGTGTGGACAAATATCTGATAACCAGTGATATAATGCCTAAATTTATTGAGGGCATAGATGATTACCAACATTTTTTTTCTATAATAGTGTAGTTGAATTCAGCCCCTTGCAGATTTTTGCTTATGTAGTAGAGTGCATGTTCAGTTGATCCATCCTTCTACCCTAACACTGCTCCAATTGCATAATCCGATGCATCAGTATGAATATGAAATGGGAGTGACCAATTAGTTCCTTTTAGAATAGGTGCTTGTGTGAGGGAAATTTTCAAGTCAAGAAATACTTTTTCACATTCCTTTGTTTAGGAAAACTCTGCATCTTTCTTCAGCAGATTGTATAAGGAACCTGCTATTTGGCTGAAGTCCTTGATGAATCTTCTATAGTATCTGGCATAGCCTAGAAAGCTCCGTACCTCTTTTTGCTTAGTAGGAGAGGGTAACTTAGAGATGATCTCAATTTTAGCAGGATCAACCTGAATTCCTGCAGCAGAAATATAGTGACCGAGCACGATTCCTTCCTGCATCATCATGAAGCACTTTTGACTATTCAGTGATAGGTTGTGATCTTCACATCTCTGTAATACTTTTTCCAAGTTGGCTTGAGCTTCCTCAAATGTTGTACCATAAACAATAAAGTCATCCATGTATATTTCCATGTAATCATATGAGATGTTCAAGAAGATGCTTATGACTGCCCTCTAGAAAGTTGCAGGAGCATTACAGAGACCAAAAGGCAAAACTGAATAGGCAAACATTCCCCAAGGGCATGTAAAAGTAGTCTTTTCCTGATCCTCAGGAGCAATCTTGATTTGATTGTATCCACTGAAACCATCCAAGAATGAGAAGTACTTCTTTCCAGCTAAATTATCCAGAACCTGATCAATAAATGGAAGAGGAAAGTAATCTTACTTCGTTGCTAAGTTAAGTTCTCTGTAATCTACACATACCCTCAATTTTCCTCCTTTCTTAGGAACAATGATTAATGGGGAAACCCATTGACTATTAGAGATTGGGTAGATAAAGCCAGCTGTCAACATTTTCTGCAATTCTTCTTTAACAATCTCTCTCAAGGCTGGATTGATTCTTCTTTGAGGCTGCCTGACAGGTTTGAAGTCACTGTTAATATATATGCGATGTGTACAGAGTTTTGGGTCTAGGCCCTTCATATCTCTATAGCCCCATGCAAAAGCTGACTTATGACTAGTAAGCATTTTGATCATAGATTCTTGTTGCTTACTGGTGAGGTTTTTATTAATGCACAAGGTTTTTCCCGCAGCTACCTCAACTTGGGAGGTTAAGTCTATCATAGATATTTCAGACAAAAATGGCATGTCTACCTCATGGGGTAGTAAGGTGTGTAAGCAATCAGTTGTTGCAGGATAATGAGCTAATGTGGATGGAGAAAGAATAGTCTGCAAGGAACATGGATTTTTCTCACAATGAAAGTATTCGGTACCATAGTTATTCAACAGTATATTGGACAGTATATCTTCTTCTTCTTGCTGTGCAATGAAAGGCTCTCTGGTAATCATCATTAAATTGGCCATAGAGTTCACTTCTTCCTCTTCTCCCAAATCTAGCCAAGCAACATCTCCAGACTCAAGTTGGGGCAGTGCTGGAGAATAGAGGGTAAGTTTCTTTGTGCTATATCCATCAGATATTGTCATGTCACCCGACCTACAACCAATGCAAGCATCAGTAGTAGCCAACCAAGGCCTTCCTAGTATGACAGGGTATCCCCCTAATGATGCCTTTGGAGATAAGACCATGAAATTAGTAGGGTATTCCCAGGAATCCAAGGTGACTACCAGGTCTTCAACTACCCCATCAGGTTTGATAGTTGAGCTATCAGCAAGCTGTAATATTGTAGGTGTAGTCCTTATTTTTGAAATATTAAGTTTTACAACCAGGTCCTTTGTCATGACATTGATAGTTGCACCAAGATCTACTAAAGCATTCTTAATTTGCAACCCATTAACATTTATCTCCACAACAGGATTGCCTGGACCTAAATATTTTGGGATGCTAAGCTTCCCTAGCATTAAGTCAGAGAATTGGCCTATTACATGGATAGTTTGAGGGTCTTTCTTTTTCCTCCCCGGTTTCTTCGAACATGCCTCCTTGATGGCCTTGCCATAGATAGGTACTTCTTTGATTTCTTGGAACAAGGGAATTTTTACACATATATGCTTTAGCTGATCAAGGATATCAAAGGTGGGTTCCTCTTGTTTCTTCACATTTTCACCTTCCAATCTTTGTGGGAAAGGAGGGGGCACTTTATCAGATGACTTAGGTAATGATGGAATCTGAACTGGCTGATTCGGTTGGGCTTGGTCATTGATATCTTCTTCTTCTTGGTCAGTCTCCTCATATGGTAATTCTGAGATTATGGGAGGAGATGGTGTGGGCAACACGGTTCCTGAACGTAAATTAATATTATTCAGGTTAAGAGCATAGGCAAGCTGATGATTAGGATCAGCAAAATAGACTTGTTGTTGCAGTTGCTGGTTATTTGGATTAGGTGCTGCCTGAGCCAGTAGTTGGGTTGATTTTGGGTTCTGACCTTGATTAGCTACAGGAGGTGGCATAATGGATTGCTACTGGGGTTGCTGCAGGAAACCTGCAGTTGGATTTGACCATTGTTGGCCTCCTCTCCATTGGTTAGGCTGCTGCCAATTCCCTTGTGGAGGCTACCACTGATTTTGCTTGGGTGGTTGCCAGTTCCCTTGTGAGGCTTGCCAACGGTTTTGTTGGGCATTTGGCCAAGGGTTATTCCACTGAGGTTGGGAGTATGGCCCATAGTTTAGAGGGTACTGATTTTTCCATTGACTATTATATGAACCAAAATTTTGCAAAGGGTCCTAAGGCATACCTTGCCTCGGGGCCCATGGCCTCCTTTGTGCAACAAAGAAGACTTGATCATCATCACCTTCTATCATCTTAAAATCAGTAGGCAACTGCTTAGCCTCCATGTTGGCCACCATCTTGCATCTGCAGTCACGTTTCTTCTATCTACAATGCGGATAGAACTCAACCAAGATTGCTTTAGCTTCATCATGTTTCTTCCGAGCTTGCATAGTGTCCAGTTGTGTAGCCATATTGTTAATGATATCCTGCTTGAAATCAGACAGAAAATTTGTGATCTCCATCCGGGAAACTCCACTAGAAGAAGACTTACCCACTGTAGCTTGATGACCTCTACCCTTCTTCACATTTGCTCGAGAGTAATTAAGACATATTTTCTTAATATCATCCCAAGGCAGTTGGGTTATATCACCTCCTCCCATCAGGTCCAAAGCGTCTATATAGGCATCACTGATTCCTCTTAGAAAAAGTAGTTTCTAAGAGTCTTCATTGAGAGTATGGTTTGAGTTCTTTTTCAGAGAAAACAAGAATCTTGAGATGTAGTCTTCCAAGCTTTCATCCTCCTTTTGTTGAATTCTGAATATATCATCTCCCTTACTTCCACTCTTACAATATTCCTTATATTTCTCCAGAAAATTTGTTTGCATGGCTGCCCAACTATCAACAACACCTCTTCCCAAACTCATGAACCATCTAAGGGCTCCTTCCTTCAAAGTGGAAGGAAACAATTTCAATTTGTGTGCATCAGAAGTGTAATCATAGCTGCAACAGAGGATATCAAACTCAAACAGGAAAGTTTTAGGATCCTCCATAACTAGGCCATAGAACTTGGGAAGTAATGAAGAAGGAATATTTTTAAGGTTATCAGTATTTCACTGAGGAACAATGGGAAACTCAAAAGTAGGAGGTGGATTAGGTGGATTATTTGCCATATTTGCTTGCTGGAATATCAGATCAAATGGATTTTCCTTTGGTTCTTTGTTGGCTGGGTCAAATGGCAGTTCAACAAATAGGTTTTTTAGGGAGAAACCTTCCCAGCGCGTCTCTTCTTCTATGCATGCAATAGAGTGAATGGTGATTTGAAGGATTTTGATTTTTTTTGATTAACAAAGTAAACTAATGCTTAAAATGACTTCTACCAAGTTCTTAGCTTGACACCATCCCCAGCAACGGCGCCAAAAATGGTCACGCCCACAAAAGGATATGAAAATCATAGTAAAACCTATCCTGGGAATTGTACATTCCAGTAGGTGACTAATATCTCTTTATGGATGTTCATTTACTTGTCAAACCAGGGAACGTATACTTTGAATGGAGCAGCACAATATATGCACTAAGAACTAGTTTCGATCATGGCTTAACAAAAATAAATACTTGGAAAGAATTCTATCTATGCTACAGAAAAGTAATGCAAAGTTCTTTTAACTCAACCATGATTTAACCAAAACAGAAATCATAACAGCTACGACTGAGACTCAAACTATGAACTGGCCTTATGCTGCAGGAACAATATAAGACTAAGTTTGTATGAAAAATTTGAAGATGAAATCTAACTGATGATCAATAGAAAAAGAACAACTAACTAACTAGCTATAGATACTTACTAAGTGGGCCCCCTTAGCAAGCATCTACTAATTACGCAAGTGCTGAACTCAGAACTTCATCAAACTTTATTCATAAACTTAGAATGGTATACATTGCTTTGTGGATATGAAAACTAACAACAAACTCTGTCTCTTGTCATATAGATTCTACTTTTTATTATTATCATACTGACTCTTACATGATATCTTCTATCTCCCTATCACTATGCTTCTACCTTACTTCTAACCATCCTCCGCTCGCTCACACAGGAGGAGCACTTATTTAAAGTCAGGAGAACAACTAACTAACCCTATCAAAGAAAGACGTGGAAGTAAAATGTATCCCAAAATTGAGGAACAAACTTCATAAATGAATTTATCCATTCAACCCGATCCAAAGAGAATCTAGCGCTCCACTCTTTCCAAATTGACTGTCATTAAAAATCCTTCCCAACGGTTTCGGTCAAAGAGTCTTCGCCAGAGCTTCCTTGAAGTCATGCAGGAAATAGACTTTACTACAAGGCCGAGATCGGCTGCACTTGACTCAATCATACTTTCTTCAACAACCTGCGAAACACAAGGTAACAGATATGAAAGAAAAGGCACATGGTACATACACAATATCCGTTCATTAATCACATATTTAAATTTATTTTATCATTCAAAAACTATATGCGATATACAAGTTATTTAGGGAGTCAAACGGGGTAATAAATATGGATAAGACAACACGATAGGCTGTAGGAACATAAAAGTGTATTGCTTCAGGATATCCCAATAAAAGGTTTCAAAAGAGTTTAAACAACCATGAATAACAAAAGTAAAGGTATTAAAAGTTCATCATGATATCCAAACTATGAGCACATTTTGGGCTCATCAATAACGTTCTCATCACAAGTGGGATCTATTAATATCCAATTAGTGGGCTTATCATAGGTTCAACCAACTATGTAGAGAGGACCATCAAGAAGCTTTTGTAGTATTTCTTTAGAAGAAAAAGTAATATCAAGAAATTTAGTGGTTTGGCCCTTATGAGGGATAATGTCTATCATAGCCACAAAGTTATCCATAGGATTAACTTGGGTAATAGTAGGAGTTGTATCATGTTCACTATTTGTATCAATAGTCATTATATTAGTCTTTGAAGGTTCACTAGCCTTGACAAAATGAGGTAGAATATTTAGGCACAAGATTTGTGAAAATTTGCAAATTTTGGTTAGTGGGTGCAATAGACTTATTGCCTTGATAATTAACACGTAAAATGGACAAAGGGTCTAAATCAATGAGGTCTTGAACTAAATGTTTTAGAAAATTCCATTGTTCAGTGTCATGTCCATTTTGGTGATGAAAATGAGAATCAACGTTAGGTTTGAAGGTAGGTGGTAAAGGCTAATTTGGTTCTACTAGTCTAATAGGTGGTAAAGTAAGCATGTGTTGTTGAATTAATTGGTTCATTGTATTTTGAAGGGTATCAGGTAGGGGTGTAAACTATCTCTTCAGATCCCCATATGAAGAAGGCACCACTACTTTAACATTTGTCACTTGATTTGGAATTGGTGGTGTTGGTGATTGTGGTTGTGGTTGAGGAGGCTGATTAAAATATAAAAAGACTATTAGGTTTGCGAAATTTTT
Source organism: Sequoia sempervirens (assembly GCA_007258455.2). NCBI lineage: Eukaryota > Viridiplantae > Streptophyta > Pinopsida > Cupressales > Cupressaceae > Sequoia > Sequoia sempervirens. The sequence goes on along the minus strand of VDFB02345691.1, from coordinate 474,896 downwards.
GTGTGTTGGCTTGATTTTGATTGGTGTGTTTGGGTTTTTCAACTCGACTAGAAGTGGATTTTGAAACATGACTTGAAACCAAAATTTGGTAGTCACATAAGGTTGTACATAAATGCATGAATGAAGGGAATTTCATCATGGTTAGTTTATCCTGAAGGTTGGTGTGCAAATTTTTGATAAACATCTTTTACAGATGTGCATCGAGAATCTTGACATCAATTTGAGCATATAAGGATTGGTAGCATGAGATTAAATTTGTGACTATTTCATCTATGTTTTGTCTACATCTCATAAGGTTGACCATTGTCATTTTAGGGGTCATGTGAACTTGGAAGTGACTAATGAAAGAATCCACCAATTCATTGAATGAATGGATGGAATGATTAGGAAAGTTGGAAAACCATTCTAATCCAGTATATTTCAAGGTCCTTGAAAAATGTTTTTCTAAAATTTTATCATCAAGGAAAAATTCACTACACAAAGTTGTATAGGCATTAACATGGTTGATAGGGTCTCATTTTCCCCCGTACTTCTCAAACCGATGTATTTTTATTCCTTGTGGCATTGGGGTACGTAATATTTCTAAAGATAAGGGGTTGTTGCGGACATGATATGTGAGTGGAGCATTTTGACCTTGAATAATGGTGGAAAGTTGGTGTTGCATGGATGAAATAGTGATAAGGAGTTGTCTAACAACAAGATCATGGTAAGTGGGTTGAGTTGGAAGGTAAAATGGTGATGGAGTTTAAGTGATGTTAGGGGAAGTGAAAGGAATTCTAATGTGTGTGAATGTGGTGGAAGGGACTTATGATGCCATAAGAGAAGTATGAATGCTAGGTATAAATGGAATTGAAGTAGCTGCATAGGTGGCTTGGTACATAGTTGTGTGGACTTATGGATTGGTATAAGTTGGTATGGATACTATGGTCAAAGGGGGAGGAAATTTAGGTCCTCCCTGGCTTACATGAATGTTTGTATATTGGGTATTTGAAGAGGGATATTTATTGTAAATCTCAAGAATTTTTTCCATCACTTACAAGCCATCATCACTTTCAATTAGATGATGAAAGTTCTCAATGGTAGGTATGGTAGTGGTGGAAATTTTTTTAAGTGACAAGGCTTGTTGTAAATGTGCAAAGTCCTCATGAATATTAATGACCTTTTCTTGTGGGAGGGAATTATTTTGGTTGTCAACATTCATTGGATGGAAAGGTGAAGGCATGGAAGTGGTATTCTCATGGCCTAATGCACCATTGTCCATACTAGGAGTAGGAGCTCGTGAGATCCCAAGGTACACAAAAAAAGTGCTATCGTGGGATGCCATGAGTCTAGAACTTCTTCTCACTAAAGTATTATCAATGGGGCACCAAACACTCATACAAGTACCACAAAGGATGGGTGAATGGAAATGCAAGCTAATCTAAGAGCACACTAAAATGAACATAACAAATATTCTACTAACTGTAATAGATAATGAATTATAGAAAAAAAAATGCAGGAAAATGCCAGACAAATGTCAGTAATGATGTTTTAGAAGTGTAGAGGGACTAATTCACCCAAGGCGGTGAATGAGTCCTAGTATGAAATTTTTTAGTGTTTTTCATAAGTTTAAAGATAATTTAAATGCTCTACAGAATGCAATGACAGATGCAGAATGTAAATTTTTACTTTTTTCAATGAGATTTAATGCAAAAATGAAATTTAAATGATGTTTTCACTAATGCAAAATGAAAATTCCTAGAATGCAATAACAAATAAATGTCCTAATTGAATGCTAATAAAAATGGAAAATAAGATGGAATATTTGAATGTAATTAGAAATCCAAAGTGTTCAATATTTTGGTTCACCAAAATGAAGCATAGATTTTTGGTAACCTAATGGCTTCTCTTGCACTCTTCGGGTTTTCCACCTAAACAGAGAGAGATAGGGCAAAAAATTACTATGAATCACTCAAATCGGGATGTATGCAATGTTGCTTAATGTAAACGAAGATAACTAGATGCAATTGACTAATCTAAATGAATGAAAATGAATGCAAAAGTGAAATAAAAGATAGGTTTGAAAACACATTATGATATGCAAATAATAAAGAAAAGGAATGAAATGTGTAGAACAGAAAGAGATGGATAAAATTAGAGTGCACTTGGGAAAAATGTAATGATTTTGGAATGTCTTGGATGTTGGGTGAATTCACTAATTTTTTCAGATTGGGACTTATTCGCCCCCAGGGTGGCGAATCAATCCTCTTGCTGGTGAAAAAGTGTCAGGAGTTTGTTTCTATCTATCGGGATCTGGAATCTGACAAAATTTAGATTTTTAGTCCTAAGGTGGGACTCATTCACCATTGGTAGCGAATCACTCTACTCCCAAATTTTTGAAAAATCAGGAGACAACTCTGGAACACCAAATCTAGAAATGTCTGTTTGTTGGGTTGCCAAAGTTAGTTCTGCAGAAAAAGGGACAAATAACTCTCTCCAAGCTTTAAATTGGCTTAAGTTGACTTGAATCACCTAGTTGACTTGGAAATCAATCTTGAACACCTAAAAACTTGTCAAATCTGCACATAAAGAGCTGCAAACAAACATGCAATATGGGAAAAATGATTAAGGGTTAGTGAATAGTGCTTTGCCTTGGTGAAACCCCACTTTTGGTAATTAAACCCTTGAAAAGATAATGAAATGAAAGAGAAAGATAACCTAATAACATGAAAGTGCTATCAAATTACCAAACCATTGATGGTGCAAGTGTGAAGTAATGTTAATGGCTACTTCAAAGTGCTTGTATAGTATTTGAAAAGATGATGTAAAATGCTTGAATGCTTGAGTGAATAGGTAGATAGGTGAACTTGATGAATGGGGGTTAAAATGAGATGAAAACCACTTATTTATACAATTCTTGTGCCTTAGTATCCATTGATACCTCATCACAGGATGACATCAAGTGATTTTGAATAAAATCCCGAAAGGAAATTTAAAATATTTTGAATTTGGGGCCAAGGGGGACTCATTCACCACCCATGGCAAATGGGTCCCACGTAGGACCTAAAAACATGTGTCGGGAAAAATGTTGTTAATAATGTTATTGTTTGGGATAACATTGAAAAATACACTTAATTAAGTCATATGAGGGCATAAAGGGACCAGATAAAGCATGAGAAAGGTGTAAATAGTAAAAACATGCCTAGAAAAGTGTGAAATCTTGTTACAAGACTTTACAACACTTTAAAATAGGACTTTTTTAGTGAAGAAAAAGGTGATTTTTAGGTGAATTATAATGAATATCATCTAGAAGAAAGAAGAAATTTCTTACAACATTTCACAACATCTTCACAAGACGTCATTCTTTGAATTTTAGTACCTAAAAAAGAATGTTCAAGCCATGTGACAACATAAAAGCATAGCAACATAGTTCCAACACTATGAAACAAGTCCTAAAAGGCCATGAAAATGAAAAGGGGCCATTTTTCTATGGCACACAATACAACACCAATTCTAGTTCACAACATGCTTCTTGTTGTTTCATTTTCCATTCAACCAAAGGAAATGCCTTGTATTTTTTTGCACCCCCTTTATGTAGTAACTATATAAAATCCAAACTTAAGAGTAGTATAAGGTATATGAGAACAAGATATTTTGATAGAATTAGAATCTCCTAGCTAAGGAAAGATAATGTTTGTTCTATCTATCAAGCTTATTTTCAATTTTATTTTTGACACAATTCATCTTGTCTTTCAAACATGGACTAATTGCAAAGGGGAATACCTAAGTATCTTGTGTGTTTGGTCCACCCCATGAGATCTTGAACTTATTGAAGTAGTCCAAGAGATATTTTCCAACTTAGTGCATTAATGATTTTGATTTGGAAGCTTTAACCGTCATATCTCTATTTTTTTATTAAATGATTAAAGTGTTCTTCTTCCAAATTGATAAAAATTATTGTATCATCATAAAAATTAATATTTAACAATTCATTGTCTTTAGAAAATTTTAGGCCTCTTATTTCATGAGGAGTTTGGGTTGATGCAGATGGAGAGTTGGATAATCAAAACATTTTCCTAGAAAAAGTAGTTTGAGTTGATGATGATGTAGGGTTGGCTAATCAAATCATTTTCTTAGACAAAGAAGTTTATGTTGATTCTGATACAATATTTTAGTCTTCTTTTTTTAATGTAAACCTTAAGGGGGGTGTTGTTCGAACATTAAGGTTTACATTTAATAATTAGTATTTAAGTTAGCTTGTTTTTTTTTTTCTATTATGTAAATCTTAAGGGGGTTGTTAAGAAATTAAGATTTACATTGAATAAATTAGTTAGTGGTTAGCTTTTAATTTTAGGGAGTTATTCCCATTAGGGAATTTAGAGTGGTTATTAATTGATCAAAAATATTAATACCTTATTATTTTGTTTTTATTATTTGGTGCAATGGTTTGATCTAGATTTCTGTATTTTTTCTACCATTTAGTTAGCAGCGTTATCTTATTCAAAAGATGTATGTGATATTCTTTTTTGTTTTGTATCATTTATATTTGTTCTTCCCCTTGGTGGCAGTTTTAACTCTGTATTGTTTAAATTTGTTCTTTTCAGCCCCATTGACCTACTTTTGGTCATCTGGGATGTTAATATATTTTATTTCTTTCCAAATAAAAAATACTAAATTAAACCTACTTTTATTTTCAAGGGGAAGACGGACGATGTCTTGAAATTTACATAGAGAGCCCTTATGTGACAAAAGTTTCATTATACCCAACATCCATAAATAGAAATAATGGCATGCCACAATATTTAAAATGAATGTAGATGAGATGGCTTGGGCTTAGAGCCATACGACTATATTGGCTGACTAATTAAAGTTGTGTTTGGAAAGGAATTCAAAGCTTTCTTGACGTGTAAACAGAGGATCTTCTGTAGAAGAAAAAAACTAGACACCCTAATGATCTTAGATTAAGATTTAGGCAATGTGTATCACCAATTCAAAATAAAAAATACAAATTATTATGTTAGTTTATGTCCTTTATATACTTCTATGGTATAGCTACTGGTCTAGATTCTCCATAATTGATAAATTTGCATGCATCTCCTAGTGGACTTGTTTGGTGTATATCTAATATTTTAATGTTTAAGTAAGTAGTGATTTGCATACTTGTCAGTCATCTTTGAAAAGTTAAATGAATAATAGGAGAGAAAAATGATTTTTTTTTAAAAAATACAATCAACACGTGATATGAAAAAGGGATCAAATAATGGAGGACCAACAAGATCAAGATGTAAGTTTACATGCAGCAAGTTGTAAATACACTTGCAACAATGCAACAAATTCACCTATAGCAAAGCCAAAAGAGATTTAGTTTGCTACAAGGTCACTTTTCCTCTACCGATCTCAACCTCAAATTAATTATAACTATATACCCCAAACAAGTGCAAGTACAGATTTATTTGGCTGATATTTTCATCCATTATAATCTCAAACTATAAAATGGATTTGACATGAAGAAGCTAGCACAACTATTGTACCTATTATTAATGATGAATGTGAGGAAGGAGTAGTTGAGGACCTAGAGACATTCTAACTGTTTCATGAGTTTTGATCAATGAAAAATAAAAAGTAATACAAAGAAGAAAAGTTTTAATGTGAAGCTCATGAATGTAAATTGACAAAAAAATATAGATCAACTAGAAATACCTCTAAAAATTCTATGAATTTGCTATACTTGTAGTACCTTTTCTCTACATTTATAACTATATTCATGCATTACATTCATTAATATAAATAACTAGAAATACCTCTAAAAAATGTATAACTTTGCTATACTTGCAATACCTTTGCTCTACATTTCTAGCTATGTTCATGCATTATATTAACTAGTTGAATATAAATGTCCCCTTTCAATTATAAGTATCCAACATTGTGCATTGGTAAATACGGTTACTTGCAGCTTTGACTTTATGTACATAAGTAATTATTTTATTAAAATATTTGTAAGGGCTACAATATATAATTTTACAACTTAATATTATTATAAAAACTATGAAGGGCTTGGTATTTGGAATTCTATACCTAAGCCTAGGGGAGTCATATAGGGAGTCATGAAATTTGACTATTTATTGTTGTGTTAAGTTCTTTCGCACCTTTTCCAAAATAGTAGGTTGGCAACAAAAGCTTAAAGGGAAATCCTTACAAAGGAAATTTTTTATTAAAAGACACTTCTTAATGTTGATCCTAACAATATGGGAGTCATATAGGGAGTCATGAAATTTGACTATTTATTGTTATGTTAAGTTCTTTCGCACCTTTTCCAAAATAGTAGGTTGGCAACAAAAGCTTAAAGGGAAATCCTTACAAAGGAAATTTTTTATTAAAAGATACTTCTTAATGTTGATCCTAACAATATGGCCTTTACAATCTGCTATATCTTATTTGGAAACCCATTTTAAAAAGATTGATTATTATAGGGGAAAGGAGTAAAAATAAGAGCCAAACTTCAATGGATTAAGTAAGGGAATAGAGGTTCTAAATACTTCTTAAAATTTATGAATTGTAAATATAAGAAGGGGTATACTGGGGCTATTAAAGATGAGTATGGTCATGTGCATACCAACTAGAAAGAGGTTAACGGTCTATTTCAAAAAAAAATTGAGAAGCTTTTCAAGGAAGACTCTCATTGGAAAGATACTCAACCAATTCTAGAAGACATAATCAAAGATATTATTTCCAAAAAGATGGATATTGAGTATATTAGGTTTTTGGACTGAGAACTTTCAATGGAAGATTTAGAACATGTCATTTTTTTAATGCCTTCCAACAAGAGCCTTGGTATTGATGGGTTGTCAGTGGAATTTTATCTTGTGGAAAAATGAAGTCTCTATTGTTGGATGCCAACCTATAACTCTTCTTAACACTTCTTACAAAATTATTGTTAAAGCTATTGCTTTGAGAATTAAATGGTGAAAATTATTATTAGACCTAAACAAACTAGGTTCCTTGGAGGGAGATTTATTCTTGATAACTTGATCCTTGCATAGGAAACTATTAAATGGGCTCAACAATTGAGTCAAAATGCCTTATTGGTGAAAATTGACTTTGATAAAGCTTATGAAAGAATACAATAGAGCTTCATTCTTCAAATGATTTATTGGTTGAGTTTTTTTTCATAATATTTTTAATCACATCTAAATGTTGTTCAAGCATCCTAATTCTTAGTCTATTGTTAACAAAAAATTATCAAACTCCTTTCCCTTGCAATGTTCAATCAGTCAATTATCATCATTCATTTATGTGATTTCTACTGATGGTCTTGCATATCTTCTACAAAAGTATAATCAGATGAGATTAATAAGGGGGTGTTGATACCTAATGATGTTATTTTGACTAACACACATTTTTTTGATGATAGCATGCTATTTCTTCAAAATTTTGAAGAATAAATCCATAAATTTATGGAGGTTATTGAACTCTATTGTTTTGTTTCTACTTTTAAATTATCTCATCACAAAATAAAATTTATTATTGTGAATACGGATTCCATCTCAGATTGGATACCAAAAGATCGGAAACAAATTAAGCTGGATAAATTACTCGCTACTTGGGAATCCCCTTTGGGATAGGTGTCACTCTATTTGATTTGTGGAAATTGTTTCTTTTGCCCCTAGTTGGGAAGATTCAAGTTGTGACCAACATATTTTTGGCTTCACAAGTGTATTACTCATCATGTTGGATGCCTTCAAAAAAGGACAATGAAGATCTTATCAAACTTATTAGATAGATTCTTTCGTATAATTGGAATGGTGATGATGGTTATAAATCAACTTTGTGGATGCACTATATTCAACCTAAATCAGGAGGAGGGTTGAGTTTGTTAGATCCCAAAACCCAAGGTGTTCATTTGGCTACTAAATGGATAATTAGAGTGGTTATTTGAGATGAACCTTGGAAGATTTTGGTTTGTTATTGAATAATAGAAGCTACTATTAAAAAGAAATGGCAATTAGTTAGATGGATTGATAAAATTTTGCTTGCTCATTTTCTTCAACTTAAAGCTTCTTTCCCTTTATTTTCCATATCGAAGGCTTGGTGGCTAGCTTGTAATTTTTTGAATTAGAAAAGTGCCTCTTTACAAAATGGTTTTAGTTTTGGTGCATCATCCATTTGGTGGAATAAAATGGTTTACTACCAAGGACAACATCTTGTTGTTGCTTTTATGAGACATTCCCTTCACCTATTCAATAAAGGAATTCAACATTTTGGAAACTTATGGGACTATAATGTACTTGATTTGGATACTTGGCATATTATGAAGAAAAAAAATAGTTCATCTAATAAGTTTCAAAGATTTTTTATATTTCTAAGAGCTTTGGTTCCCATGGACCTCATTATAAAACTATGTACTCCCTTTCAATGCAATGTTCTCAAAGATTGGTGGTGGCTGTTCAAAATCCAATTTGGCTACTTTCCTTTAAAAAAGTGTCTACTTAAGTCTTCTTCCTTATTTTCATTTAACTCCAATGCTTAATCATAAATGAAAATGTAATTTCAAAGAAAAGACTTGGAGAAGGGCAAAGTTTTACATTTAAAATTACCTATTGGTGATAGGATAAGATACATGTTGGTGCAATTGGTTAAATTCCCTTTCTACTAGTATAATGAAAGTTTAAAACACATTTTTTAGGACTACTCATGGACCAAAAGGAAATGAAATGTTATCTTTAAAATTCTACCTGCTATTTTTTTATCACAAATTGATTTGGAAAAAAGCTTCATTGGGATTTGTAATGCAAATAATGTTGTTTTTTATTCTATGAGACATGTTATTCTACTTAATATATGGAAAATTATATGCTTATCAGTTTTTTCTAAACATAATTTTTACCAAGAAGGAGAAATTCTATAGTTTTACTCTAATATTATTTTCTAAATTGTTGTGTTGTGTTCTCAATTGTAGGGGGTGCCCAAAGAAAAGGTGCAAATCTACAACCACTTGGATAAGATAAAGTATCAAATGGTTCAACTCTCTGAAGAGGATTCCTTATGATCTATGTAGTTGCAATGTATGTTCAAATTCACAATTTAATGGTGTTGTTTAGTGAGAGCTTTGACAAGTTTCCTGAGGTGTTCATTGCTCATTATGGGTTGTATTCTATGGAAAAAAGACACTTTAGGTCCTACCTAGATATTTATGTTCAAATTAAAAATGTTTTCTTGATGTTCACCAAGGTTTATGCCAAGTTTGGTGAGGTGTTCTCTACCCAAAATAGGTTTTGTTGTACTGTTGATAATCTATGACTAGTTTTAACAATGCTCTTGTTTCCTTTCCTTTTGTAATTTTTTTTATTATTGTATGTGGAAAATATCCTACATTTTATCAAACAAAAAATCATAAAATATGATTTATTGCTCTTGAAAAAAATCAAATTATTAATGTAATCATTGATTTTTTTATATAATATTTTTTTCTTATAAATTAAAAAAATAATTATATATTATATAGTATATATATTATTATAACATGATATTAAAGTTAATATATTTCATGTTAATTTAATATATTAATATAATATATAATGAAATGTAACAAATTTAAAATAATTTAATAATATAATATATTGGAAATATACTAAATTATATAATAGATGCTATAGATTTTATTATATATATGTGTGTGTGCTACATGTGTGTTTCTATGTCAATACCCTATTTTAAAATATTAAATTATAAATTTTTATTATATTTTTATGTATTTTAACATATTAATATAGATTTTTTAATCAATATTTTTAACTCTTTCAAGAATTTTTTTTATAATAATTCATAATTTTAACTTTTTCATAATCATTGCACCTTTGCAAAAATTAATTGAGAAGTGGTTAAAAAAATGCCTCATAAAATCTCAAAATATTTAAAAAACAAAAATGTTATGTTGGATTGAACATAATCAGTCCTTGTGGCCTCTAAGCTTTTTTAGCCAACGATTATCAAGAAAAATAATTTCTAAAATTCAAAAATTATAAATTATAAATTTTAATTTAAAAGAATGAAAATATAATGTATAAATATAAAACAATTAATTATGAAAAATATTAATCACTAGTTACAAATGAACTTCACTATAATTCCATGATAGAAACTAATAACAATATCAACAAATTTAATTCTTACTTATAAATTTATATTTAATCCTATTATTATACCAAGACCAATGGTTCTAACATCCACACAAATTTGATATTCAAGCCAATGGTTAAAACATTGATATGCATCATTTTTAGGCTATTACAAAATACTTTATCGAAATATCAAAAGATTTCTAAAATATGATAATTTAGATATTCATGTGACTAAAATACAAATGGTGCCTTGAGATTAGGGTTTCCTTGGCCAAAATTTAGCTGAGGTTGGATAATGATGCTAGTGTGACTATCATCAAGAATATTAGTTGTTGTAGGCAAGACAAAGATGGTATTGTTACTGGGAACAATGTCATTAGTTCCAGGCATCTGAGGATTGTTCTCATAGCTAAATCTAGAGAGATTAATACACCCCCTACTTTAGCTATGAGAACAATCCTCAGATGCCTAGAACTAATGACATCTAGGACAAAGATTAATCTAGAGCTAAATCTAGAGAGATTAATACACCCTTGCCCCTCTCTCCACCTTTGCCTCTTCCCTTTCCTCTACATCTAGGATTTGTTGCAACTTCAATGATATTAGGACTTGTTGAAGTTCCCCTTGTTACTTGCAGAGGTAAGGATGATATAGTAGCTCTTCCTTGTGATGTAATTATCTGCTCAATTGAATAGAGTGGAGCTACATTCGATTTGTGCTTTTTGTTGGATTCCTCGGTGTGTGACTTGTCCATTGCACCCTGAGCACATATTTAAATTAATTGAATTCAAATAACTATATATAATAATAAATTTTACTTTATATATAAAACTATGCAATTTAATTTATCAAATCATAGAATAACTATTTTTAGAATAAAACATCACAAATTTAAAAGTATAACTTAAATATTTATTATTTATTTTTCTATCATCAATTTTGTGTGATGAAGATGGAGAAACACTTGTGGGATCAATTTTTAAATTTAAAAATAATTTACAATAGTTTTTGAAAAGGAAATCGTATTAAATTATATGATTTTATGAAAAAATTAAAATTAAAATTAAAAGTTTGCTTAGTTTATGTTTTACTTCATAAAATTTGAAGAGCTTTATTGTGATACATTTTGTTTCATTTTGAAAAAGAAAAAGTAAAATTTTAAATTAATAAATTAATTATTATGAACAGCTATAAATATCAAATATTTTATAATTAAATTTGAATTATACAATTTCTTAAAAATAGATATAAACTTTAATTATCTTTATTTAAAATTAGAAAGTAATTATTTTTTAGTAAAATTATATGCTTCTAAATATTAAGATTTATAGGGATAAACTAGTTTGAAAAATAATATTTCCTTAGTAGTAAATTTATTACTTTCAAACTTATTTAATATATATTACAATTTCATAATTAAAATTACGAAAAATCTATAAATAAAATGAAACAAAATATTAAAAGATTATGAATATAAAAATAACTCTTAAATTTCAAAATGAAAATATTACAACAAAAGGAATTTTATAATATAATAAAATAATAATAAATTTAAAACATACTTTTGACGTCCTTTCTTTTTTTTATGCCCTTTCTTTCCTCATCTCTCTATCATTTATGAAAATTTGAAGATTATTTTGTTTTCTATAAAAATCTTTGCAAACAATTGATATTTTTAATTTTCTTAAGAAATATAAGCCTCTCATTCATTGAGAAAAATAAAATATTGATAATTATATTCAAAAAGATTTTCTTCTCTAATATTATATGCTAACAAGATTCTTGAAAAAATTAATATTTTAAATGTCCTAATATTATATAATTGAATCCAAATTTCTGTTAAAAACCTGTGTACATAAATTTAAGAATTAATATTTTGAATGCAAATCTTAAAAAAAATACAAAAAGATTAACAATACCTTCTAATTTATGTTGCTCTCAATTTGATTTGAGAAACCAACCTACAAGACAAATCATTTTATTTGATGAAAACTATAAAAAGAATAATGCAACTCTTTCAAATTCCATTCCATAAAAATAATACTCTACATCCCCAACCAAAATAGAATATTATATTTTAACTTTCCAAAATGTTATATACATATGGATATACATACATATACATATATACATACATATATATTTATGTATTTATTTCTTACTTACTGTCACTAAATTTAGTGTAAAAGTTCTAAGTTAAAAAAATGATAAACATAATATATAAATATGTTTAAGAAAATTTGTATATATAAAATATTATAAAAAACATATATACAAATAAATAAATAATAAAAATGACACAAAACTGTTTTAACTTACATGTTTTTAATTAGATCATCAAAGGAGGGATGAGCATAAAGCATTCCAATACTCTCAACCTCCATTAAACAATCTCCTGTAACTCACCTCATCAACTTGTTAGAACAATCGCATTATTTATAGTGCAATAAAACCAGCATTTATAAAGACACGTAGAGTGCTGCTGTGTAGAGATCTGCCGAAATATAATGACAAGTTATAAAACAGTTTTGCCACTTCTAAATCTTTTTGCCAAGTATCATACGGCCTGTCCCATATGTCTGTCTCTATACAAAAATATAAATTCAAATTTAGTTAATAAATGTATTTTTTGAAACACTATTGTAATTATAAATATATAAATAATTAATTAGCCGATAGGCTATTATATTATGTGGGGGAACCCCACCGGGATTTCCAGCAGTCTGACGCCGGAAATCCCATCGGGAACCCCACACTGCCGTGTTCCATGCGCATGTTTATCTCCAGACGACATACCACTGAGATCGGTGCTGGGAGAGAAGCGTTTTCAGGCCGAGCCTCACGGCTCTGGGCGTGCATATCCATATATTGCGCAATCAGCTGGGTGCGAACCTTGGTGCTCTTGTCGCCTACTCTGTGGACAAGCGACGAATCTATCAGGGCCGCATCATCATCAGAACAAAGTTTGGCACAGTCTCTGCGAATAAGATTTAGAATGATACCAGCCACGGCAGAGTTCCAACTCAAGGCAGGCGATCGTTATTGAGGATCGAACCATTTGTATCATCCCTGCTTACTTTTTGTAGATGTGAAGACGACTCTGCTATATATTCATATGCTGTGTGACCATCGATCTGAGTTTGAATGGAATAAAAGAATAACAATTCAATGCACCATTTCAATCTGTTGATTATTGCTGAGTGTACTGTGTTATGGTTGAATCTTTTAAGGCATACAATCTGAGCAAGTGGCCCGAGTATTTTACAAAAATCATAGAGTGTTATTGGTGTTTGCAAAAATTTATGCCCTAGGTTAATCACATTCATCTTCACATTCCCTTTGTCTTTGTGTCTCTTCTTTTTCCCTCTGTCCCTTCATCTTCATTGACCGTTCTCTGTGTTAATCCAATTTTCCCGTGGATGTAGCCAATTGATTGGTGAACCACGTAATTTCGTGATCTTCGTGTTTGGTGTTTTGTCTCTGTTTACTTTGCTGCAGGTTTATATTGCTCTGTTCTGCCCTATTTTTCTTAACACATTGTGTACAACGGTTCACTCCTTGTTGCTTTAGTTAATACAAAAATTCTAGCTATTAAAAAATACCAATTAAATCACATTGAATGGGTGAAAAGAAAGCAATTAGAAGCTCATTTTAAACATTCAATAATTGCCATGCATACCTCGCTTGAAGAGCAATTACACAGAACAAATGATAGAGGAAATAACATTGTCGCCCCTAACGTTGAATATGGTGCCTGCAGGAATGTAAAATGCTCACAGCCAACGCCTAGATGAGAAGGGCCTGGCATCCGCAATACCCTGAAAATAGAAAGAACGAGGCCAGTGGTGGACTTGATATTCTGCCAAACTAGAAACCTTGGCCTTATTTCCCTTTCAACACTCTTTTGCATCAGGTAAGAGTACTCCACAACAGAATTTGCAGGGACCTCCAAATGATTAACTACAAAGTTCTTTTCACGAGCATTTTCCTTGGAGAAATGTAAGAGAAAAGGAGCAACCCTAAATGGTCGCCAGATTTCCTCGGCCGAGAGACCCCAGGAATTTAAATTCTCTATCCTGCCCTCTAACGTTTCCATGCGGCTGATAGTCACTGTAAGTAAAATGTATTTGAACATTTGCTTCCTTTGTCAAGGCCAATGTTCTGAATGAGAACAGCTTGAGCAGGCGTTAGAGAAGTGCGTGACAGTGCTTGCGGGTTCATCCGTAAGAATTTAGAGAGTTCCTCCCTGCTTAAACCAAAACCCTCCCAGAAAGCAAGTGAGGGCTTAAGGGTCTTCTCCAGGTTATAACCGATAAGTTGTGGTGCTCTAAACATGGCTTTAACGAGCACGTCCTGGGGCTCAAATATGCTCCAGAAACATCATCTTGGGAATAAGGCCTTTCTCGAGGCTGAGATTCAAGATTAACGGATTGCACGTCAAAAGCTTCGCCAGAGTTTGACCCTCAAAACCGAATTCTTCCAGAAACTTGATCTTGGGTTCCAATTTTGTTTCTGAAAAGCCAAGTATTAAGGGGTGCTTCCTCATTATATTGGCAATTTGGACATTAGTGAAGCCACGCTTCTTCAAATTATGACTAAACTGCTCAACTTTGTCAAGGGTTCAAAGATTCTGCAAGTAGGGGGCCCATCTGTATATCCGAGTGATATCGGCCTCAGACATGTTATAGTTGGTGGAGGCAAAGTCTGAGAAGAGGTTCTGCGTATGGCCATTGGGAATGGAAAGGCATGACAAAGCAGTGCGAGAATGAAATGGACCCTTATCAAACTGTTTGTAAGAATGGAATGGGTGTATATCAAACAGATTGGGGTATAACATGGTTGTCATGTTTGAACTACTGCGGAGCTGCTCAAACAACGAAGAGAGTAGGTCAGGGTTTTCCAGTAGAAATATTTTGTTTCCAGTCATTTAAATTTCTATTTACGCAAACTTTACGGCAAATATGTCTGCGGTGCCTATCGGCTATTACGTTGCACATATTAATTGTGCAACTGCTAGTTATTAATTTATTTCATACTATTTTTCATAATATTTTCAAGTATAATAATTTATAATAAGATAATTTTACAATATTTAAATTTTATTATTATAAAATAATCTCTTTCAAAGAGGATATTATAATTTTTACTATTAATTTATTTTGAAATATGTACATAATATAAACATTTGTAGTGTTTATATTATGTTGTTGTGTGTACAAAAATTAATGTAGTTTTGTAAAATTTATATTATGTTGTATATGTGTCTATGTGTACATATAGAATTATAGACAAGGCACACAAATTGCTCAAACGTTTTTTAAATATGAGTTGTTGATTGGAATCATTGTTGGATATGCACAGAATGGGTTCATTAAGAAGTGTTACATCTCAACAAACTCTATATTTTCCCTTTTTGCTAAATGTTTGATGTCTCGATGCAATTTAGACTAAGGCATGAAGCTTGATATTTGAACATTAATTATACATGTGATGATTTTGAAAATCCATATTTTCTTTTTTCGTCTAATGTTTGAACATTAATTAAATATGATAATTTTGAATGATTTAATGGTAAATGTTTTAACACTTTGATTGTTAATTTTTTCAAGATTTTTTTTGCACTTGATGTATAAGTTAAACATGTTATAACTTAATTGACATCATTTTCCATTAATGACATGGCCTACTTACATATGTGTTATCTTTTAAACTAATCAAATACTATTGTTCTTGTGATGAAATGTGCATGAGAAACTTGAATGGTCTTCCAAGTATAAGGGTGCAAACAATACAAACATAGCAAATTTCTCATGAGTTATTTCAATCTCAATTAACCCTACTTATGTATATTTAAAGGTCAAAGCATAGTCAAAAGAATAAATTGACTATAAGTATGTTGTTGAAATATGTGCTACCTCAATTATTCCTAGTCCATCACTATAATTTGGAGTGATCATTGATTTATCCTTTCCATCTCCAAAACAGTCTATAGAAATTGATGCAAAAATCTATTTGATCAACTAGGCCTTATTGGATAAGTGACAACAACTAACATTCTAGGGATTAACTCCTTTGATCTATCTTTCTGTTTGAATGAAAATGACACTGAGAGGGGGGGTGAATTAGTGTCTTAACATATTTCACCATTTTTTAGAAAAATAAAACCATAGCACATATTTGTTCTTAATATTTCAATGATAAGTGCATTCATGAGTTGAATGCAATCATTCATAAAATGAAATGAGAAATGTAATTGCAAAACAATGAACAATAAAGTATTCTCATAGTAAAGTAGTGAAATGATAGATGAATAATGAGACAAAAGATTTGTCGAGTGGAAAATCCTCCTGGGGTAGAAAAACCACTCCTAAACTGCTACCTTTCAGGATCTTATTTTAAAACCACTGTTAACATTGCCTTATAGGCTAATTTCTGAGCACCAACCCCTCATTTTAAAACACCAATTTCAAGGACCACCAATCCCTTTTTCATTTCAGATTATAGAATTACAAATAATACAAAGGATTTCTCTATTTTCCAGATAAGCTCATAGAACCCCTCACACCTTTAATCCATCTAATACCTTAAAGATTAAAAAAATGAATCCCTAAAATATTACATAAATTAAGGTTTTCATAATTACACTCTACATCATATTTTCAAGCTTTTATTACACATCCTTTTTCAACTTTTTCTTGTTTGATACAAAAATTTACACTATCACAAAATCACATCAACAACACCCAGTGATGAATCACTATAATTATATATACAGAGAGAGAACATTATTTTTTATTTTAAAGAATATCATACAATTTGAAACCTTCATGCTCTCTTTTCAAATTGCGATTACCATCATTTTTTGTAACGTATGAAATAAGTCCATTTTGAATCCACAAAGATAATGATTTTTTTTTCAAAATGCACGACTACCCATCAACTGAAAGTCACAAACCCTAATTACAAGAATAATAATAATCTATCAAGGGAATCATTTACTTCTTCAGTAACTGAAATGCAGAAAGCCATTTTAGAAATCAAATATAATGATAGTAAACCTTCACTGCAAAGTCAGATTGGAAGAATATTTATTAGAGAACCAAACCCATATCTCCACCAAATACCAACAATAAATCATTTTTTAAAAATTCCCATAATGTAGTCAAGAATAATTGAAATCAAAACATGCTTTCTAACAGAGGTAATTAAAAGCCCATTTTTTCTTTTGCTTGATTCAGTAACTACCATTTGTAAGATAAATATCTAATGATGGATGTGTTACCTGTTCATGTAGCATGAAAATAAAATAAATACCAGACAAATTTGAAGCCAACAACCATACTTGATAGATTTATAACTCCCACGAATTCCTTTCACCAATGTCGAGCTTGCATTTGCTCAGATTTCATAGACCAACCTACCATCAAAACACCTCTAGAGTCGCCCCATATGATATTTAGAGCAGAAAGATAAATTACCATGGCGACGGTATGGCTAAGGTTCCAAAACCATACACAATGAAAATGTAATATCATTTTTTCCCTAACTTTTGAAAATCCAAGTCATTTGATGGATTTCTAAAAACATAATGAGATTTTAAGTCCACAAAGAAGATGATAAAACACCATAATGAGATAAAATCTATTGTCAAAACATTTTACCAAATAAGCCAACACAAATGATGTTACCACATGTGACTTATTGAAGTCAATTTTGATTATGTGACATATGATCAACAAAATGTCAATGTGTTCAATGAAAAAAAGTCAACAACAACGGCAAATGTAAGCTGGCCCCTCAAACATTATCATGACAATGATAAATCAATATCATGTGTAAAAATAAAAAGGCTTTGAATAAAAAAGATAAGCACTTTCCTTTGGATGCATTCAAAAAAGATAAGCACTTTCCTTTGGATGCCGACTATGAAGTCTAGGCTTGAGCATTGGAGACTTCTTTGATAACAATTATAATGTTAAAATCATATGCCAAGAATGATAAGAAAAAATACTATTCAGATGATGAAGGACCTGTAGCATGATCATAATCAACACTATCATTCCACTTAAGAAACATATACATTTGCAAAGGAGATATCTAGAAAGAATAGTTATCAAGATCCCATAAATGAACCAACTGTAAATAACTTGAAACAAAGCAAGCTGAAATATGAAATAGACATCATGAAGAGCCATCAATTATGTAACATGTCAAGACAGTTGAATACTGAATAAACCAAATAAGTGATTTGGTCATCAACGATAAACTGAGATCCAACACTTTCTACTAAGGTAGATAATTATATATGGATGCATAAATAATAGCATAAGAAACGAAATAAAAAGGGAAATTACAAGAAAAAGAGGGAAATAAGTGGATAAGGGAGCTATAGACCTAAGATTGGAAATCTAAACAAAATTGTGACATAAAACCCTCTTCAATGATAGGAAAAACCAACCATTATCTAGGGGTATGGTGCCAAGAAGGTGATATTAACATGCCATTAATAAGGAATGGTATCTCTCAATTTCCATATAATTCATCACACTAGAAGTAGATGGGTATGTGCAGGATCATCATACAAAAATATGTAAGAATAGAATTATAGAAAATTGAATGTAGTTTCTAGACTACTAGTTTTGTTTAAAAATCTATTATAGAAAATAAGAAGTAGGTGTCTGTAACCCTAACCACAATAAAATGATAATATTTTTTTATAATATTTTAGATATAAGTAAAGGACTCATGCCCCAATACTACAAATGTATACAGGTACTACAAGTGTCTTATTAAGCCACGACACCTGAAGCAACACAAGTCATCGTATGGCTAGAAAAAGAGAATCAATGCTAAATCCTGCAAGCTTATCCCAAACACATCAGTAGTACCAACATCATATAAGTGATGATGCAATAAAAAGACAACCAATATGATGCAAGCTAATCAAAAGTAATGTTTAAATAAGACCAAACTTTCTCTAAATCTTGATGCCTTGCTTATCATGAGTTACTAGTTCGAGTAGATTTGGGAATGCTTTTATATCAATATCAACATTTGAGTCCATAAAATCATTTTGTTCACTATTCATCACTGCTAAGTAATCTACCACTTGTAATTATTGCTTTTTCTAATTTATCAAATAAAAACCAAACTTTTCTAAGCACATATTGAAGATTCTAGTTTTGTATTCTCCAATGCATTTATAATAATCAAATAATCTCCTTCTATATACAGTTTTGAGAAGCCCCTCTAAATTGCTAATTCCAAACCATGAAGTAATGCTTGTGCTTCAGCATAGTCATTTGTAGCATCAACAAGTGAAAAGAATTTGTTGCTAGCACTTCCCCTGCCTCACTTCCCCTGCCTCATTTTTAAAGCATACACCTACACAGAAGGCCTTGGATTACCTCTAGAGGCTATAAATATGGTCAATTATAGTGAAAGAAAAAATAATTTCTTACTTGACATAGAAAATATTCATTTAGAGAAACTAAAACATTCAAGTAAAGGAAAATTATATTTTTTTATTGGATGAAATTAAAAAAATTAATCACTTGTTAAAATCTGCCGCTTCCACTATAATTCTATGATGGGAATTAATAAGAAAATGACCTATAAGAATTGAGGAAAAATAATTTCTTATTTAATTGCCAGAAAAAATGTTCATATATAAAAACTAAAACATTAATATAAATTGTATAAAAAGAAAATAATAAATTTTGATTGACTGAAATTAAAAGACTCAATCACTAGTTAAAATATGCCCCCTATAATTCCATGATAAGAACTAATAACAACATTAACTAGTTTGATATTCCTAATCTTTTTAAAGTAACTTATAAATTTATATTTAATCCAAGGGCAATGGTTATACCATCCACAAGAATAAAAGACAATTTATAATTTATAATTTATAAATTTTTTTATTAAATATAGTTTATCAAGAAAGGATATAACAGTCAACTTTTGATTATATCATTTAGTTGGTCATGACCATGCTTAGTTACTGTAATTGATTTTTGCCAATACAAAATCGATGTTAGACATATATTTACTATACAATAATCTACATGTTCTTGTTTTTACCTCCTACATTCAATTCATTGGTTCCTAGAGGAGGTTCAATAGCTAACAGGTTAGATTTGGTTCTAACAACCTCCCATGTTTCTTATTTACCATGGTTCTCACGAAATTTAGGCCCATTGAGTCCCAGACCTTTTTTAATATCTTCCAAATTTTACATGCGGTTGTGTTTCTTCTGAAACTTTATGTACTCTTCCTTAAATGGGATGTTGTCATTAGAATTGAACAACCTGTGTCTTGCGTAGATGTCCTCTTCCTTGTTGATTTCCATCTTTTCATTCTTTTCCAGTTTAACAAATTTCAAATTTGGGATCTCAAACATCACTATTACAGGTTGTATGGAAATATAAAAAAAATGAGTCTTCTATAAAACTCAGTAAGTGCTCATTTTCTCCTTTATATTTTTCCTCCTTCCCAACTTAAATTTCATTAGTTACCAAACAACCATAATAGATTAACAACTTTTTCAACATCCTCTATTTTTCCATATAAAACTTCTTGTTTGTTAATAGAATTAAAATTTCCCCATCCATTTTGATCTGCAAAGAACAAAAGCCAGATTTCTTTTGCAAAACAAAAATGAAAAATAAAATAAAATATCAACTATTTCAATATTTTTTCATAATTCACAAAAATATATACTATTTCTAGACAAAGAATAAGATAGCCTTTTAGCAACATCAACCATTTAAAACAATCGTTTTTGTTTTATTAAGCTGTTCCAATTTTATTGAAACATCTTTTTCTAGACTTTTTCACTTTCTTTTAATCCCAAACTTTTGTTTACATGATCAAAAATGCAGTTTGACATACTTAGTGTATTGTAAATTTTCTTTGAATTCAAGGATTCCACTCTAGAGAGATATATCCAATTGTAACTATCCAGATTAATACCACATGTTTCTCACAAAAAAACTCTATTACCTGTTGACTTGCTCCATCTTTTTCGAGAGCCCCTTAGAACTGTGTATGTTCTCCACTATGAATTGGGAAGATCATACTCATTTCTAAGGGATTCCCAAGATTTTAGTTGGTCATTACTAATTAAATTCTTGAAGCTTTTGATACCTTTTTTCCCCATGCGCTTGTTTAACATCCTTGTAGTAGCACAAGGTGTTTTTATTTATGACGAAGGTTTCACCATATAGATTTATTACGACTTAAAACATTATTTTTGTTTAAGTTCTCATTGCTCTTAATCTTTCCCATGTTTTCCATATTGTTTTGAATATCAAGGAATTACTAGAAGATACTTGGAAATCTCTTGAAAGAAGATCACACACAGACAGATATTTTCATGATTTTTCTTATTTTGGGACAGCTCTTGTTATGTTTTCTCTGATTAGGACTTTCTAAGGTTCATCCCCATCAGTTGAATTAATTATCAATTTGATAACTAGAACTATACCATGTTTCTTAAGATCTTTCAAGCCTAAACTACATAATGTTATCAATACAACACCAATTCTAGTTCAAAACATGCTGCTTGTTCTTTCCTTTTCCATTCCACCAAAGAAAATGTCCTATATTCTTTTGCACTTCCTCTATCTAGTAACTATAGAAAAACAAAGGGGATACCTAAGTATTTTACTTGTGTGTTTGGTCCACCCCATGGGATCTCAACTTATTGTACTGGTTTGGGGGGATTTTTATTATTATTAAATGATGAAAGTTTTCTTCTTTCAAACTGACAAAAAATATTATAGGAAATTTTAGGTCTTTTACTTTATGAGGAGTTTGGGTTGATGTAGATGCAAAGTTGGATAATCAAGACATTTGCTTAGACAAAGGTGTTTGATTTGGTGTCATTTCAGAATATTAATATATTTTATTTCTTTTTTCTATCTACAATTAAGATTTGAATCTGAAATCCATATTATTGATAGGATCAAGGTGCATAAAAGAATGCATGCATGGGAAGGTGTAAACCCTTCTACTTTTGTAGGTCAACTTTTTCAAATAAAAAATATTAAATTAACCTATTTTAATTTTCAAGAGGAAGAGGAACGGCCCATGCGACTAGTTGATTTTTTGGTTTTTTTGGGTTCTACCCATATGAGTCTCAGGGTGTGCCTTCTTACCACCCACCCTTTTTTTATGAATGTGTAACTTTATCTTTATATTAATATAGATAGCTTCCTATTCATGAAAAAGAAAATTACTAAGAGCCTTATGTGAAAAATAAAGTTTTATTATACCCAATATCCATAACTAGAATAGGTCCACTAGTGGGAATAGAAGTAGTCCTTAGTGGGCCCCATAGTGGATCACCTTAATATCGAATTACCAAACACTTTTTATCCATAAATTACACAAACTCACAAATCATGTGATGCCACATCAACCACCAACTAAACATCACCTAGTGCATCACTATTGGTCTCACTTTTTTTGGGGTTTTTTTGGATACCTCAACATAAAGCATGCTCATGTGGCCCTAAAGTCAAATATAGAAGCATGTGAGTTTTTAAATAAACTATTGTACAAAATTGGGAGTGATTTGAAATTTCCACATAGAATTTTGAAAATATGAAATTAGAGTGCTCCACTATAGACCCCTCTACCCTATATATTTTGAGAATATTTAAAATGAACCTAGTTGAGATGGCTTGGGCTTAGAGCCATATAGCTATATTAGCTGACCAATTAAAGCAACTTGTTTGTCAAGGAATTCAAAGCTTGCCTAATGTGTAAAGAAAGGATCTTCTATAGAACAAAAAAATTGGACACCCTAATGATCAAAGATTAAGATTTGAGCCATGGGCATCACGAACTCAAACTAAAAAATACAAAATATTGTATTAGTTTATGTCCTTTATATACTTCTATGGTACAACTAGTGGTCTGGATTCTCAATAATTGATAAATTTGTATGCATCTCCTAGTGGACTTGTTTGGTGTATATCTAATTTTTTAATGTTTAAGTAGAGATTTGCATACTATGAGCCAAAAAGTAAAATGAATCATAGGAGAAAAAAATGAAAGAATTTTTTAAAAATACAATCAACATATGATCCAAAATATGGATTAAATAATGGAGGACGAACAACATCAAGATTTTAAGTTTACATGCAGCAAGTTGCAAATACACTCACAACAATGCAACAAGTTCACGTATAGCAAAGCCAAAAGAGATTTAGTTTACTATAAGGTCACCTTATAACTAGATTCCCCAAACAAGTGCATGTACATATTTTCATCCATTATAATCTCAAACTATAAAATGGATTTCACAACAATGAATATGGTACCTATTATTAATGATGAATGTGAGGAAGGAGTAGCTAAGGACCTAAATATATTCGAACTATTTCATGAGTTGAGATCAATGACAAATAAAAGTAATGTGAAGCTCAAAAATGTAAATAAAAAAAAATATAAAAAAAAAATACATCTAAAAAATGTATGACTTTGCTATATTTGCAGTACCTTTGCTCTGCATTTCTAATTATGTTCATGCATTGCATTAATTAATATAGATCAAATAGAAATGCCTCTAAAAAATGTATGGCTTTGCTATACTTGCAGTACCTTTTTTGTGCATTTCTAACCATGTTCATGCATTGCATTACTTAGGGGAGAGAGGTCCTCAATGGGCCTCATAGTGGAGCATCTTAATATCCAATTAAAAAATATTTTTTTATCTATAAAGTATACAAACTGACAAATCATGTGACGCCACCAATAAAACATGACTTAGTGCACCACAATCAGTCTCACTTTTTTTTTTAGCCTTTTTTAATACCTTAACAAAAAGCATGCTCATGTGGCATCATATTTGATGATGTGATACTAAAATTCAATTTTTTAAGCAGGTGAGTTGCCAAATAAACTGCTGCACAAAATTGGGACCAATTTGAAATTCCATGTAGGATTTTGAGAAACAAGAAATTAGGGTGCTCCACTATGGCCCCTGTCCCCTAGCCGAATATAACTATCCCCTTTTGATTATAACTGTTAACTATCCAAGTAATTAAATACAGTTGCTTGCAGTTCTGACTTTATGTATACAAGTAATTTTTTTGTTGAAATCTTTGTAAGGGTTGTAATATATTATTTTACAATTTATAACTTTAATTTTCTCATAATCATTGCACCTTTGTAGAAATTAATTGAGAAGTGGCTGAAAAAATGCCTCAGAAATGTCAAAAAATTTGCAAAACAAAATGTTATGCTCATATTAGGCATAATCCATCATTATGCATTATACTTTTAAAAGAATGAAAATATAATGTATGAAAATAAAATAATTAATTTTGATTGATTCAAATGAAAAATATTAATCAAGTGCTAACTACAAATGACCTTCACTATAATTCCATGATGGAAACTAATAACAATATCAACTAATTTTATTGTTACTTACATATTTAATCCAAGCAAGATAATGGTTAGACCATCCACATAAATTTTAGATTCAAGCCAATGGTTAAAATATTTATATGCATCATTTTTAGGCTATTACAAAATACATTATCATTTATATCAAAAGATATCATATGATAATTTATAATACAAATTATCCATGCGAGTAAAATACAAATCATGCCTCGAGATTAGGGTTCGCTTGGCCAAAATTTAGTTGAGGCTGGATAATGATGTAGTGTGATTGGAACCAAGAATATTAGTTGTTGCAGGTAAGGCAATTATGACATTGTTACTGGGAACAATGTTGTTAGTTCCAAGCATTTGAGGATTGTTCTCATAGCTTAATTTAGAGAGGTTAATATGCCCTCTGCTTCCTCTCCTATGCCCTATCCCTTTGCCCCTCTCTCTTCCCTTGCCCCTCTCTCTCTGCCTCTTCCCTTACCTCTACCTCTAGGATTTGCTACAACCTCAAGGATATTAGGATTTGTTGCTCCCCCTGTCACTGCAGAGGTAAGGGTGATATAGTAGCTCTTCCTTGTGATGTGATTGTTTGCCTAATTGAATGGATTGCAGCTACATTGGATTGGGGATTTACAAGCTCCTCCTATCACCTGCACAATTAGGTGTGATATATCAGCTCTTCCATGTCATAAAGTTTACTTTTATATGTATAAAAGTAGGCCATTTAATGTGTCAAATCATATAGTAAATATTGCCTGAATAAAACACCACCAATTTAGAAGTATAACTTGAAATGGTTTAAAATTTCAAATAAATGTGATCTATATTTCGGAATTATAAAATTGCATGATTTTGAAACTGCCTCGATGACCTACACCCTCGCACATTTATCCGCCATCCATCACATTTCCAACATTTCAAATGGTTTTAAAAAAAATGACAACGAGGAATTCATACTGCTTCATTAAAAAAAAAATTAAATAAAGATATTTCTTTGTTTATTATATATAGATTATTTTAAATGTATATATGTTAGTTTATTTTTCTATCAACAGTTTTGTGTGATGAAGATGGAGAAATTTTTGTGAGATTAATTTTTAAATTTGAAAATAATTTTTGATAGTATTTGAAAAAGATTCATACTAAATTATATGATTTTATGGAAAAAATTAAAATATTTGCATATTTAATTTTTAAAAAATATAAAAATTAATAAAAAAGTTTTCTTTAGTTTATGTTTTACTTGATAAAATCTAAAGAGTTTTATTGTAATACATTTTCTTTTATTTTGAAAAAGAAAAAGTAAAATTTTAAATTAACAAATTATTTTTTATGAATAGTTAAAAATATCAAATATTTTATAATTAAATTTGAGTTATATAACTTCTTAAAAATAGATTTGAATTTTAATTATCTTTATTTAAATTTGAAAATAATTATTTTTTAATAAAATTATATGCTTCTAAATATTAAGATTTACAAAGATAAACTAGTTTGAAAAATTTATTACTTTCAAACTTATTTAATATATTCTAATATAAAATATATTTTACAATTTTATAATTAAAACTATGAAAATTTTCTAAATAAAATGAAACAAAATAGTAAAAAATTATTAATATAAAAATAACTCTTAAATTTCCAACATATATTACAGCAAAATGAATTTTTTATAATATAATAAAATAATAATAAACTTAAAATATACTTGTGGTGCCCTTTCTTTCCTTATTTCTCTACCATTTATTAAAATTTGAAGAATATTTTGTTTTCTATTAAAATCTTTGCAAACAATTCATATTTTTAATTTTCATAAGAAATATAAAGCTCTCATTAATTGAGAAAAAATAAATGATCATATTTATATTAAAAAAAAAATGAACAATATATTTGAAAAATTCAATATTATAAATATCTTATTATTACACAACAAATTTTAATATATACAAAAATATAAACATAATATATAAACATATTTAATGATTTTTTTATATATATTAACTATTAATATCTAAAAAAGTAACAAACAGATAAATAAATAAATAATAAAAAGGACACAAAAATGTTTTAACTTACGTGTTTTTAATTAGATCATCAAAGGAGGGATGAGCAGAAAGCATTCCAATACTCTCAACCTCCATTAAACAATCTCCTGTAACTCACCTCACCAGCTTGTTAAACAATCGCATTATTTATAGCGCAAAGAAACCAGCATTTATAAAAACACGTAGACTGGTCCCGTGTAAGATCTGCAGAAATATAATGGCAAGTTATAAAACAGGTTTGCCACTTGTAAATGTGTGTGCCAAGTATCATACGGCCTGCCCCGTATGTCTGTCTCTATACAAAATATAAATTCAATTTAATTAATAAATGTTTTTTAAAACACTATTTTAATTGTATCTATAAATATAGAAAATAAAGTTTGTAGAAATCGAAGGCATAGGCTAGTTGGTCTGATTTTATATTCAAGAACATTCCGTAGATTGAATTAGGAACATCATGTAATGGGTTTAATAATAGAATTCCGATTTACCAGTGATGTTCTGATTTATCCTCATTGAATCTGCAATTAGTACTGAATGTTACGTATTCATGGGACTAAACTGTGGTTCATGAATTCTTGACCAGAAAATTTCTGAAATTTAAATGTGTAATGACAGAGTGTATTTGATTTTTCAAGTCCATAATGACTAATATCTATTTGTTAATATTTTATGAGATTACTACTTTTTGTTTCGAATTCATTTAGGTTTGCTTGTGATGTTTCAAAATTTAAATTATTCAATTTTATGTTATGTGTAAACAGGAAATTTCAAAATTTCTGCCGATGATTGAGCATTGTTTTGATAAAAGGGATAAACGGGTTTTACAGGGACCCGAAACCACAAAGTAACATTACAAGCAAAGACCAAAACAGAGGTCCGAAAGACAAAAAGGCTGCCAAAGAGATAAAAACCAGCTAAAACAGACAGCCACAAAAAGCCACAAAAAAGCCATTAGACGGCCAGCAAACAGACAAAACTAGGCCCAGCCACAGCTAATCCATAGACTTCAGAAGCTCTCATCATGATGATTAAACATAACTCTTTAATCATCAAAGCCGGACCTAAAGATTGAGAAAACCCAGAAAGAGCTAATTGTCGACCTTGATAATGGTCACGATGATTTAGCATTGTTTATGGTCACGATATTTTATCATTTCGTGATTTAATGTATGATTTTTTTATTTTTTTTAAAATAATGTTGTGAGTGTAGAAAATGTCTCTCAATTTAATAATAAATTAGTTTAGTTATCTTATTCAATAATTTATCTAAAATATTTCAGAACTATCTTTGTGAATCTATTCAATTAATTACATTTTGTAAATACAAACTTAAATACAAATATATGAGTGAACATGCATGTATTATATGAATAGTGGTTTTGATTTTTACAAATATTATAAGAACAAATAATTACAGTGATAGCATATCATCTTTGTAAATATTATAGAATATATATTCTTTTACTTATTGAGGAATGGGATGTGAAGAATGTTTCAAGAATTACTACAATTTAATTAAAAACAAGACAAATTATGTTTTATTTTATAGTAAGTCCGTTACAACTTAATTTGGATTTCAGACCCTATAACATTAAATATTACAAAATGATACATATTATAATTTACATGAAAGTTTCTAAATAACTTATTATGGCCACCATACATTGGTGCAAACTATAGGTAGACTGAATAATGGTATATAATTTCCATATTTCTTGATTTGGATGAGAAGTTGCGACTCAAACTCTCCAATTCAATCATTCGGATTATTTTCCTTCATTATTGTATACGACTACTTTCTCTCCCACAACCAATATTCTTCCATTGCTATTAACTGCTATGATGTAAATTTCTTGAGGTAAGTCGATGTGTAAAGGTGACCATATATTTATTTCTTTTCCTTCTTTATCCACCTTTTATAATTTCCACAAATGATGATATTTTTTTGTCAATGAGCACTATATAGTCATCAAATCTAGCTAATTCCCAAGATGTACTAAAACTCTTCAAGTGAATCATAACATCATAATAATTTTCATAAATTTTTGTTTGTAGTTCTTTGGAGGGGAAATTGGTAATATATGGGTACTCTGCAATAAGATCCATTAGGGATGGAATTATCATCCAACTCTTTTTAGTCCAACTAATTTTAATTATCTCACCATTGTTTGTATAATTTTTTAACCAATAAAATTGTCCTGAGAGTAGAAACCTCTCCCCAAAGGGAAATAGGAATGTTCAACAAGAATTTGGTTCCATAAGTTACATTTTGAGTCATAAATCTCAATAGTACTTTGACTATTTGTGTGCCAAGTAGTATTGTCCAAGAAAGATTATATGTTGATTAATGGAAGAGACAAAAGTTGTCGTTATGAAGTAGTATTGTCCAGGAAAGATTATATGTTGATTAATGGAAGAGACAAAAGTTGTCGTTATGAAATTTGTTCAGGAAAGATTATATGTTGATTAATGGAAGAGACAAAAGTTGTCATTATGAAATTTGTTCCTAAAGTCATCATGATTTTGAAAGAACCGAGGAACTACTTTTCAAATTGCAATAGCTACATTAGATTTATAATATATGTATAAATTAGAAGGACCATCTCTTACCCATTTGGAATAGCACTAGATATTCTTGGAAACCACTTTTATGCACTTACAATTGTTTGAAAATTTTACCAAAGGAACCTTGTAAAAATCTACATCACCTTAAATGATGCATGATTGTATCCCTTAAGACCCATATGAAGAGAACTGTAATAAAAAAACACAACTCGAATGTGAACCATCTAAAACTATGGCTTTTAGTGAATCGGGTGAAGAAAGCATCTCCCTCCACTTTTAACAAACCAACTTCATTCTTGAAAAAATTCTACTAGACAATTTTGCTACACTCATTAACACCTATTCTTCTGGTATCTTTTTCCATTCCTCTTTTCTTGTCTTATTCTCCATCAAACCTACAATATCTATTTGTCATGAGTGAATAAAAAGGTATTGCAACTTGCACATATTGTATGAAATGAACAAATTAACTTTTCAAAACATCAAATATCTTCATAATCAAGTTTTATTTCTTAATTGCAGCTATTATCTATTATCTATTATCTATGATTTTATAATTAATAAGCAATTTTGTATTGAGCTTCCCCATTGGATTGGTGCGATTGGAATAGTAAATGGGTGTTGATCATCCAAAGGTATTCCAAAGTAACAATCAAATTTGATCATTACATATGTTGGTGGTTGCGGTGGTCCTATGTTGAGCAAATCCAAGAACTTCAATTATAATTATTGTGATGTATTACAATTTTAATGATAGTATTGGAATATAAATAAATTGAAATTTTATATAATTTAAACTAAATTAAATATAATGATATATTGCAGTACTATATGAAATAGTATATATTGTATTTGTAAGAGTTAAATTATATGCATATGAGTTCTTAAATGAAAACACTATATATTGGCATAGTTGAAATACATTAGTTATTGTTCGTCATAGTATAGTTCTTCTAAAAATCTATAGAATCCTAAAACTTTACTACAGGATTGATGGAATTTTTGTAATATATTCAATTTGGTGTATTTCATCTTCTTCAAGAGTGATGGTACAGTAATTTGCTTTGAAAGGTATTTATTTATATTGAATGCATTAGAAAGAATATGTATAACAAATATTTGTTTTACAAAATACAATTATGACAATTTATATACATAGAAGATATATAATAATTTTATCTAAAACATGTTTACAAAAATATACAATTATATACATATATATGAGAATTATTGTACAAAGAAGATATTTTAAGAGATATTAGATTGAAAATACATTTGTGTGTTATAGAGTATGTGCATATGAGTTATGACTATGTATAACAAACATTTATTTTATAATATACAATTTTGACAATTTATATACATGGAAGATATATAATAATTGTATGTAAAACATGTTTACAAAAAAAATATACAATTATATACATATATATGAGAATTAATGCACAAAGAAGATATCTTAAGAGATATCTAATTGAAAATACATTGGTATGTTACGAAGTATGTGCATATGAGTTATTAACATGTATGAAGTACATTAGTTATGGTTCAGAAATAGTAAAAATTGGTCAATAATTAGGTGTGATGAGCCTTGTTCATATTGTTCTAGAGTTCTTTTAGAAATCCGCATAATCCAACAACTTTAGTAAATTTTTGATAGAATTTTGATGGAATTTTTCGTGTAATATCTTCCACTTGGTGTTACTAAATTGTATGATTGGTTTTATTTAGATGTAGATGTTTTCCATGCTCTAAAAGAAGAAAATGAAATTAATATTGACAAATGTAGAAATCATTTACATATTATTTGATATAGATAAAATAATTAGAATGTAAACCATAAAAAATTTAGCTACTTAAAATGGGAAAAAAATATTCATATAATTCATTTTATATAAACAAAACCAATGGTTATAAATATTTTTCATACTAAATGTTAGTAAATTATTTTTTGAAAATCATTATTATGTTATTTTGAAAATTATTTTATAACTTTTTTCATACTATATTACATATTATGATTATCAGAAGATTGATTAATTTGTGTTATATGCTCATGGAAGGCGTATGATATTTTCAATACATTAAAAACTTTAGCATCACTTTGATAGTCTAATATTATATATGAACATTTATACCTCTAAGTTAATCATACTTAACATTGAGAAAACTCTCCTTCTACTACAATACCAGATACCTTTTAGATATTAGTCCACTAATCCCAATTAAACCTCTATTGAAATATTAGTAGAAAAGACTAGAGGAATGATATGGTTGATCTTGATTTATTTTATTACCCATAATTCTAGGAATAATTAGCCTATTCCCAATCATTTTGAGTTAATGATTTAGGTTGTCAAGATATACATCTTTGACCTACATACTATCGCATTGATTACATGATGTAGGATTAGATATGAAACCATTATATTATGTGATTTTATGCACTTCTCAACACAGGTAATGCATAGGTGCATCACCTCTCTTGAAAGACAATCTTCCACAATTAAATTGCACAACACTATCCCAAGGTTTCTAATGTCAGGTC